>VFFE01005072.1:200842-226630 GCA_008921705.1 Burhinus oedicnemus
GCTTAAATATCCCCCCACCCCATCCCCATCCCAGCTCTCCAGGCGCCCTGGATGGGTGTCAGGACACCTCGATGATCTCCATGCTGCCCGAAAAGCTGGACTGTTTGCCGATTTTGCCCAGCTCTTCCCGGGCCCTGCCCTCAGACATGGTCTCCTCGAACTCCATCTGGCAGCTCCTCCGCTTGAACTGCTTCTCGGTGCCGGCCTCCTCGTGCCAGCTGTGCCGCCCGTCCCGCGGCTCGGCCCGCGCCTTGTCCCTCAGTCTGATCTCACAGCTGCCCGCCACCCCACCGCAGCCGAACGGCGGTGGATAAGGGCTGGCGCTAGCAAACAGGCTCCCACCACTACCGCTGGTGCTGCCGGAGTCCGTACCAAAGTACCAGCCGGCCTCGCCGGAGGGGGTGCTGGGGGACTCCAGGTGCACCCCACTCCAGGTGGTGGTGGTGGCAGCACCAGGAGCAGCAGCAGCCGGCTGGCTGAGCCGCGGCGGCAGCCCATCCTCAGTGCTGGGGCTCTTGCGTGCAGTGCAGGCCCCGCCAACGTTGAGGCTGAGCCCATGGGCCGGCGAGCCCGCTGGGTGCCGGTGCTTCCGTCGCTGCCTCACCTTGGCCTCCAGCAGGACGTCGGGCCCGCTCGGCCGGTCAGGGCTGTCCGCCCCCGGGGAGAAGGGGCTGAGGCCACCAGGGCCTGAGGGGCTGTCTAGCTTGCAGAGTTTGGGGGCATCCCCGGGGCCAGGGGGCCCAGGGGGCTCCTGCCGCACGCCGGGGGAGTAGGCGGACTTGATGTCCAGGGAGAAGGAACGTTTCAGGCGGTTGGTGTCCTGGATGCGTTCAGAGGAGAGGTGCAAGCCGTTGAGCCCCTGCTGCAGGGTGGTGGGCGACAGGACCTTCGTGGTCCCACCTTGCCGCTCAGGGTCGCCATGGGGGGATGCCGACCCGGCGCCTCTTGGCACCTCCTCGGCCTTCTCTGAGGTAGGTGGTGGGGGGTGCCGGCTGCCCTCAGCCGCCTCTGCTGGGTCCTGCTGGCCATCCCCCTCGCCCCGGTCACCCTTTGACTTCAGGGCCTTGAGGAGCTTCAGGCTCCTCTCGTACTCCAGGAGCTGGCCCAGGAAGTTGAAGTTGGGCGAGATGGACGGGCGACGGTCCTTAACGAACCTGCCAAGAGGCACAGACAGCCCCAGTTGGTGCTTGGTCCTTCAGTGGGTCACCCCTACTCTCTCAGCCTCTTTGGGGAGAAGAGACATCGTCCAGGACCTTCTGACCAGCCCGTCTAAAGAAAGGGGTTTTGGGGAACTATGGGGCCTCAGGATGCCCCAGGGGTAGAGCTGGGACTGCCTCCCCCCTCCATTTTACCGCTCCCAACCATTCCTTGTTGCATGCACTTAATGAAGGGAGGTTTGGTTTGGTTTGGTTTGGTTTCACTGGGACTCAGCCAAGGCAAGAGAGCTTCAAGGAGCTCCCACCCCCTCCTTCTGGGCTCAGCCTGCTTTCCTTCCCTGGAGTGAAGCGTAACGGCGGAACCACTTCATGCCCTCTGGGGAAAACTCACCTGTAAGCATCATCTGATGACATACCCATGGTCTTCATGATGTAGGCGATGGCGATGGTGGCTGACCGGGAGATCCCAGCCAAGCAGTGCACAATCACCTGGCAGCTGGACACCTTGGCCTTGTCTGGAGCATGGTAGAGGAAACAGAGAGAAAAGCATCAATGCAGTCAGAGATGGTGAACAAAATGACCCTAGCCTCCCCCCCAACCCTCAATCTTTGTGTGAAAGAATAAGAGTTGCTGGGAGTAAGACCATGGTGAACAGGTTTTGAAAGCTGAGAACTGGAAGGTCTGGAACCATTGTAACAAAAACTCACCAATGAATTCAATGGACTTGTCCAGCCAGGGAAGCAGCTTCTCACAGTAGTTGTCATTGACAGGAATGCGCATGAAGTGACTGTCACAGATGAAGTCTGGCTTGGGACAGGAGTTGCTGGCATTGAGGACATAGCTTATCCCGTTCTGTGTCATCAAGTCCTGGTGGGAAAGAAGCAATCAAATGATCGGCTAAGTTCAGCCAGCACCGAGTGCTGAAGATATGCCTTGCCATGCACTACCTGCCTTTTCCCATACCAGTATTTTCTCCTGTGGGTCTCCCACTGCTGCCTTGGCCTAGTTGATGGTAGCACAGCAGAAACCAGCTGAGAAGGTTTTGTCAATTTAGATGACACAGGTTTGAACCCCAGCAGATCTTTACTTTGGTTCAAGTAAAAGTAAGCAAGACCAAAGACACCTGCAAGGGGTCCCAGAGGGGAAAACCCAAGAACCCCAGTATGAGAGGAATAAGAAAATACAAGAAAGAAAATCAGCGAAAACTCTAGCTGAAAGCTTTGAAAGTTATCAGCTGAGGGAGAGAGGAGACATCTCACCAACAGAGTGAGGCAAGTCATTGGTAGCACCCTACGTTCACCCATGTCTTTGCTCCCACACCCCTCAGAAACACATCGGGAGTTCTCACAGATTTGCTTGTTGTTCACTGTCCTTCATTGTGAACATATGCTCTTGTGTTGGGACACAGGCAGGTGGTGAGGGGAGCCATCTCTTCCCTCTTTCTGACGCTGGAGTGAACCTGGACTTGTTTTGTGTGACTCTTCTGCTTTGGGCACTCAATGGCCACCGTTACTGCCCACATTTCTGACTCAATAAAATACAATGGCACAAGGGAGACCCTAGGTAAATAGGGTCAGATGAAAAAGTGCAATGAGGGGGTGAGGTTTGACCCACAGGCCATCTGTCAGGGAACTGGCTTGCTGGGTGCGTACTGCTGCATCCACACCAACCTCCGTTACTTCCCTCCTAGGGCTATGGCCAGCTTCACCTACATGCAGTGCTGACACCAAATTTATGGCTCATCTGACCCCTGTCTCTTTTCCCATCCCATCAGATTAGGTATCACCTGTACAACTGGGGCAGGTTGCTTATAAAAAATGGGGGAGCATCTGTGCCACTGCTGGGTCTCAGTGCCTGGTCTGCACTATTCCACAGAAGACCCAGCATTAAACAGAAGGAAAAAACATGGAGATAAGAGAGTCCTTCCACATGTCAGAGTGCATGGAGCTGCCACGGAGGATCTCTGCTTTGCAGCGTGCTGGAGAAGAGAAGCATCATCCGTGCACAGCCTCTGCACTTGACCCTGCTCTGTTGCCTGTGAGCATCTTCTGGCCACATCGTTGAGGAGGCGGAAAACACAGCTCCAAAAGATGAACAAAACCCTCCGAGGAGGTGAAGAGGGAAGGAAACCATCAATTTCCCTGCCTGACACTGGCTCCTCAGGAGCCCTCACAAGGATTTTGGCCCTGGCTCTCCAGCGGCTGGTTCCTGCCCACCCCAGCAGGCTCTGCAGAGCCTGGCCTCGGCTCAGCGGAGCCAGCCCAGCTCCCGGGTTCACATTCTTGGCATTTTTCTCTTCCATTTCCTTCTACTCCCTGTATATAATTTCTCTCTCCTTCCTTTCTGTCTCCAAGCCCCCTCCAGCATCATGGTCCCTCTCCCCCCTCGCCTGCCCCGGGTGAGGACGCCTGGCTGGCTCCCTCCTGCCCGCGGTAGGCAGGCGCCTGGCGGCATTTAACTGCAATTCTTTTTTCTTTCTTCTCGCAGTTATTTTTCCTTTAAACAAAATTCCTTCCCTGGCGTGACATCACAGCACAGCCTTTCCAGCACCTTTAAAAGGGCACTGTCCCTCTTTTCTCTTCTCTCCCCACAGCAAAGCTCTCCTCATATTTGGACCTCCTGAACAAGCCCCTGCCCCTGGCCAGAGCTGCCTGTCCCAGTGCTGCTGCGGCTGAATAACCCAGCTTGCTCCCACTCTCTCTGGCTCCCAAGGGGATTGCAGGGTTGCTGAAATTGGTGTTATCTGGCAGCCTGGCTGGCGAGGTGGGTGGGTGCAAAGCTGGCTCCTGTTCCACATCTTCCTCCAGCTGTGGTAACTCCCCCTCCAAGCCTAGGTGTTTTCCTGGCCATGCTCCTCCTGCCCCTGAGTTTGCTACAGGCCCTTGGGAAGAGTTTGACCACCCCAAAGCTCATTAATCTAAGATGACTCATCCTGCGACCACCCTCCCCAGTTCTGCCAGGCTCTGCCTATGCACTGCCTGCCTTCAGCCTCCTGGTAGGGTCAGACCAACCACGCATGTTCCTCCCTCCGGGCAGGAGAAGGGTCCTTAATGCCCTCACCCCTCTGCGTGGCTGAGGTCCCAGATGGGACAGGGAGGACATGTCCCCTCGACAGGGTCGTACCTTGTTTAGGACGTCTTTCTGGGAGCCCAGGTAGAGATGCGGCAGGATGCGTGTGGGGCCAACGTTGGCCACGGGCAAGCATGGCTGGGAGATGCTCATCGGCAGGATGGCAGCTGGCTTCCCCTCACAGAGCCCCGGGAAGCAGGACGAGAAGGTGGCAAAGCCTCCTGCGGAGAAAATGGGGACATTGAGCTCATAGCAGTGAGACTGAGATGATCAGTACCTGGCACCCTGAGGCCCAGGCCGGGGGCAAAGTGGTGATAACCTTGCAACACTGAGAACAGAGCCTTGAAGAGCAAAAAGCCAACAGCCGTCATTAACCAGTGGAGCCACGTTGTGATGACTGTGCCACATACATGGAGAAAGGAATAGAGACCCAGCTCCAGTTTTTCCTGCTGCAGCTGGATATTAATGCACATGTGAGGCATCCCGCACTCCCTCCTGCTCTTCACAACTTCATTCAGACAAACGACAGGAAGAGAAAGTCCTTTTCTTGGCTGCCTACTACTCCGAGGACAACCAGGGTCAGTTTTTGATAGCAAAACCTGCCAGGGCAGGATGACGACAAGCAAGCCCACCAAGCTGCAAAGTTCCCCAGGCTGGGGAGGTCAGCAGAAATCCTGCCGCAATGGCTACACTTACACATTGCGGTTTCTGAGAGCTGCCCTCTCTGCCCAGCCCCTGCGAGCCCATGATTTCCACCACATCGGACTGGACTGGCACACTGGTACCTGCAGGCCATTGCTGTTTTTCATGCTCTGACCTTACTGAATGTGACAGCAAGCAGCACCCAATTTACTGCACCAAGCTGCTGGGCAATCATACCCAGCTTGAGCATCTTGAAGCCCGATATTGAAAGAAAACCCTCAGCTGGGGCCGCAGTAGGTGGCACCTCACAGCCAGAGCTATCGCCACGTTGTCTGGCACGGTCAAAAGCACAGTCTAAATGTGATTGATCCTGCCTGAAAGCCGGTCCCCTCGGCTCCAGCGACAAGAGCACTGACTTGAGCAGGGCAGCAAGCATTGCCCTGCCTGCATGGTGGGCAGCTCGGGGAGCTGGAAAATCCCAGTGCTGTTGCATGTCCTGCGTGGTTGCGTAAGGTTACTGGTGATTTGCTCTTGCTCACCAATCCTGTTCTCTGAGGTAGAGCTGGGTCTGGCTAGTGGTGGCCCAACCTTGCTCCCCTCCAGCTGAGGACATCTAGGTGGCAGCTTGGTGCAACGGAGAGGACCTTGGGTTGTATCAGCCCAACCAGTCTCCCTTGAGGTTCTCCCAGTCATGCGAATGAGCGTATGCATCTTGACATCACCTGAAAGGCAGACATGACTTTGGGGCTTGACCACCTTTCCACCTTTGACTGTCAGAGGGACCAGGATGCCCTCACAAGATGCTTCTGAAAGTCCAAGTCTCTGGACTCAGCACCATGGGAATCGGTGGCCCATCTCCACAGCTAAACAAGACCTTTTAATGAGCCTTTGGTAATGACCTTTCCATTCAGTCTCTCTCCCCTTCAGAAGCAGGGCAGCCTTGGCACATTCTCAATTTACCTTCTCCAGTACCTTTCCAGCATTTCTGCTGACCCTCCTGCAGCACCTCCCTGGCTGCTGGTGTGGCACACAGGCTCTGGCAGGGTATGACTGGTACTGCAGACAACCCACACCCGTGTTTGGGAGGTGAAGGTGATGGAGAAGCCAGAGCAGCGCACAAAACTGTGCTCACACCACTGGGAAACATCCAAGGTCCTCCATCCCCCTCCATCTCAGCAGCTCCTGGTGTCAGCTCCCACTGCCCCAAAAGGCAGGTGTTCTCCAACCAACCTCTTTCCTAACCCCTCTCTTATGTTTTCCTGGCTGGCAGTTAACAGAGCTCCCAGCTTCAAAACCCAGCCAAGCCGGGAGGGGCAGAGTTAAAGCACCTTATCTTCTCTAGCACTTCCTTTTCTCTGGCTCCCTCTGAAATGACATCACCTCTCAATTGGGACATTAAATCAGAGCAAAAGCAGGAGGCCCAGTGCAGGTGCAGGACAGCTCGGGTTACTGCTCATCCCTGTGCTGCACCCCCATTGCCAAGGAGTGTAAATCACCGGCCAGAGCCCTGTGCTGACACGTGCGACCTCCCTGCTTCGCCCCGCGCTTGAGCACATGCTGCTGATGCCTGGGGGATGCTCAAGCAGAAACCCTGCAGGAAGGGTTTCCTTCAGCTGCCCCTAGGGAAGCCTGCAGCACATGGGGTCAAGTGGGGCGCAGATTTGACCCCTGGACTCGTGCAAAACAACGTGGGAATTTTGTGAAGGAAGCCAGCACATTTTTGAGGAGTGTGCATGCAAGCGCAGCCCCAGGGATCAATGTCTGCTCTCATCCCAGGTCCCCAGCCTCTCGCGCTCACTTGTACCCATCAAGAGCAACCCGGGGCCATGTACGGTTTCATATCGCTCTCTAAAAGCCAGGAGCGCAGGGTGATCTCATAGCTAAAGCAGGTTGGGGCACGCCGCTCTCTTCCCCCTTGCCTGCCTCTGCCGGCACTTGCATGGCAGCAGGTCCTCTGGCAGCCCTGCCCGGGGAAGTCCAGGCAGGGACAGAGGGAGCTGTGAAGCAGGTGGGGATGTTTGCAGAGTGGCAGCAGCGGTGCCTACCCCAGCATGCTGCCAGCAACCGGAGGATGCTGGCACCCGAAACGATGCCCACAGCTCACCCTGCTTGTCCCAAGCAAAGCCTCAACCCTGTGTCTGGGAGCCTGGACATGCTCCCATCCCACCTGTCCTCATTTCCCCCATGCTTGCAGCTGCTGAGGGCAGCCCAGGCTTGGGGGAAACTCTAGAGAAGGGGCTGGGTACCCGACACCATCCCAGCCTTGAAGTGACACTGAGCCCACCCCACCCCACGCCGGCTGCTCTAGCATGCCTTTCATTTTTAGAAAGCGAAGCAGCTCTTCAAAACAATCCCAAAGGCAGTGAATGTCCCTGGCTGGGCTCCAACCGATACCTGGGCTTTCCCCTCTCTATACCCCAGGCCATGGATCCCAGCTTTTGCTAGGAGAGCACAGCAGAGCCCCATGGGGTGAAGAGCCAGAGCAGCACTAGGTCTTTCTGGTCTTTCCTCTTTTATTTGCAGTGCTGGTGCTGGGAGCACCATTTCTCTTGGCACGTGGGGAATTAAGCTCAGGAAGGATTTGTATATGACGTGAGGCGGGTGCTTGGTGATCTGTGGTTTCTTCTTGATGCTCCCCTCGAGCCTGGCGAGGGCTTGCTGGGGAGGAGCTGGTCCCTGCGCGGCACAGTTCTGTGCATTGCTCATGGCTCCAGCACTCCTGAGGGCTCTTAAAATCATTCCCTTGAAAACCCAGTGTCTTCCTGCCTCCTGCAATTATATGAGGCAGAGGTGGGGCCCAGGAGGAGAGGAGGGATGTTTGGGCACAAGTAACCAGGCCAGAAGTGGGGACGCCTTCATGGCTCCTGCTGAAGACAGAGGAAGCAGGAGCCAAGAACCAGCATCAGGCAGGTTTCTGGGAGGGCTTTGGGGGTGTTCATTCAGCAAGACCCCCAGAGACATAAAAACCCTTAGTGGCGTCCAGCTTAAGGTAGGGCTGAAAAGAAATGCAGCTTTTGGGAGGGGGAAAGTGCTGTCGCCCCTCCCAGAGGAAAGAGGGAAAACGAGATGTGGGTTGTTGAGCAACTTAGTGCCAGAAGAGTGCAACTGAAACCTTGTTTCTTCCTCCATCCTGGGCTTCACTCACAGGGTGCTGACCCTCCCTTCCACCTCTGGTTCTGCCCTGCAGAGGCCCCTGTGGGCCAGCCCCCAGCCCTGCTCTGCATGGCCCTGATGGCAAACAGAGGAGGGGGAAAAACCTTAAAAATTCTCCTCCACCCCCACCTTTGCCAGGTCCTCCCCTCTGCACGTTTTCTAGCTGAACATCTACGACAACCTCCCAGTGAAACTGCATTTGTCGGGAGAACAGATGCCACAGAGGGAAGGCAGCCAGCCCAGGAATCCTTCCCGAGCCTATCCATCAGCCCCGGGGGAGATGCCAGTAGCATCTTTGAATAAGCCCCTGTGGTACCAGTACTGCTGCAACTGTTGGGGAGCCCTGCGACTTTTCCCCCTTGAGCAGCAAACTGCACAGTGAGAAGCCCCTTTGTCAGTCTCTCTTTGCACCAGTGGCTGCATAAGACCATAAGATGGCTATAACCAAAGTGAACAAAATGCCCTAATGCTGGCACTGGGCTGATGGGCATGAAAGGAGATCAGAAGGTGGAAGAAGAGAGGTGTTGGACTGCTGAGCTGGGCCCCTGCTGCACCTGGGGACCCCTCCACTGCCTTGGCTGTCACCTTCAGGTGGCCTCTGGGGACATCCAGCTTATGGTTGGGACACTGACAGTATCTCAGGCATCACCCACCACCTGCAAGTTGCCCTGCTCCCCTCTCTGCCAAGGCAGGGTAGCAGGGGTGGTGCAGGGAGGGTGACACAGAAGGTGACAAAGTCCAGGCTAGGGACAGGGACATGGTGGTGGCATCATTTCCCTGCTGGTGGTAAGCTCCAGCTTTGGGGACTTACAATCCGTTGAGCTGCATGGGATGTTAGCAGAAATGCTGCTGGGGATAAAAGGGAGGTGTGGGGCACATTAAGCAGGGCTATCCTGGCTCCTTGCATCCCTCCCTGCACTGAGGCGGTCCTCCTAAGCTAGAGGCATGGAGACAAGCAAACAATGGGGCTTGATAAACCCTCTCACATCTCACTGTTACTGCAGACTGCCCATTCATCTCCAGCCCCATGGACTCACCTCCTTTAGAGTCCCTTGAAACAATCGAACAGCTCTGGCCTCCATGCTGTGCCCCAACGACCGCAAGAAGCCGCAAAAGGGCTGCCCAGGGCACCCGTCTCCTCCCAAAACTGCTCTTCAGGAGAGCCATGTGCCTCTTGAACACCCACAGCCCCATGAGTCTCCTAAATGCCCCCCCCAGAGACACATCGAGCAGCAGGGACATGTCCTTGTTCACCAGCCTCTCATGTGCATGGTAGAGCACATCCAACCCAAAGCCTCCCAGCAGGCAACAGGGAAGAAGAGGTGACATGCCACACTGCTGTGCCATCAGTCTGTAGCAGCAAGAAGGAGAGGAAGGCACAGCCAAAACTGCAAACCCTCCCTGGGCCAGCAGCCACCACACCCCACCTCTACACTCCCAGCTCTCACACCAGGAGCTAAGAGATCTACAGAGGGTATTTAGAGGTGGTTTATAGCCCACCGTCATTGCTCCTATAATGAATGTTAAGGAGCAGCAACTGGAGCTGCTCAGAGACCAGTTCCCTGTGCAGGTGCTAGGGCTTTTGCAGCAGCCCATGGCCCCACTGGTGGGTTTTGCACCTGTGTGTGCTGGAGACCCTCTGCCTCCCTAAAGCTCCCAGCAGCCGAAGGGGCTGAGAGAGGCCTGGCTCTGCTCAGCTCTCATTAAAATGCCTGCAGTGGCTGAGAGGCGCTGCCAGGGCGGCACGTGGCGAGGGGCAGCGGGGCATGCAAGTGAGCACGCGCCTCGGCTGCTGCTGGAGCAGCCGCCACACCAGCATGGTTTCCCCACTGCTGTGCTGGCTCAGTGGCCAGCATGGTGCCTGGATACCCCTTCCCCATCACCCCAGCCCCTTGGGAACATGCTGCTCGCAGTGCCCCCGATGTATCTGTCTCCAGGTGTTAAACCACCTTGCTGAATTGAGGCATGGCAGGAGATGATGAGAGCTGGGGGGACCTGCAAAACCCCAGCCCTCACCTGCATCGTGCCTAGCCTTGGCAGGGTTATGAGCCTGAGCATTCAGCTGAGCATCTCTGAAGCAAGTTGAACTGAAGGAAGGAAAGTGGAGGGGCCAGGCACACTGCACATCAACGCCCAAAGCCGCTGGGAAAATCCCTCTTTGCAAAACACCGTGCGCCTGGCTCTCATGCTGGGTGGGAGCCTGTTGGTGCCGGCAGCTAAGCCGAACGGCATGATGAAACACTGCTTACTGCCACCCTTACTCACTGTGCTCTGGGAAGCTCCAGGGTTTTGTCAGCACTTCCCGCTGCCTGACACATTTCTGAGTTTTTCCCATGCCTCCATCCTCACTGTTCTCCTCTCAGTACTGCAGCCCCCTTTGCTTTTCCTCAGCTCTGCCAGCAATGGCTGGTGCAGGCAGCCCTGCCAGCGATGCCCGATGCAGGCAGCCTGCTTGCTTGCATGCCCTTCCCACCCGCCTGGGTGGAATCCCGGTGCTCCGCAGCCTGGCCAACTCGCCCTCTCCTGGCTGATGCTCTTTTACTTCCACCCACCTCAGTGTATCGGAGAGAGATGTCTGGTGCTTGCTTAGTCCCCTGTCACCATCCCACATCCCCCTGCCCAGCACCTGTGCTCTCCCCTTGCCCAGGTTTCCTCCTACCTTCACTTGGCCCCAAATTTCATCACCCCACCGCTGGCTCTTTTTTTTTCCAAGCAGTGGGGATGAGAAAGCCGATGAATCAGCCCTATTATGGATTCATGTGAATTCCCTGTTTCCCCAGCGGTCACCCCAAACAGCCTCTGCCCATCTGCTGCTACATCGCCCTGCTGCCTTCCAACCCGCACCAGCCCATCCTGGCCTCACAGGCTGGTCCCAGACCCCCCTCCTGTTCTCCCAAACAAGCGGAAAACATCCTTAAAAAATGGAAAAGCGTCAGAAAGGAAGCCCTCCACCCACACAACCACAGACACGCTCCCTGAGCTGCTGGGCTTGATTTTCCTCCGGTGACTGTGCCTGTTTTGGACCAGCCTTACTCGTTCTAAGTAAAGAAAAATGTGTCATTTCCAGGAGTGACTTATTACTAATGACACTACCACTGGGTTATGTACTTCATGCCACAAAAACCTGTCAAGCACTTTTAGCAGGCTCCCATTTTAAGTGGCGATGGAGGGGAAGTTTCTTGATTCAACCCTTCAGTAATCTAGGTCATTCCAGGCTCGGCATCTTTTTAAGCTGCTCCAGTTAATATCCCCTTCCTCTGCTTGCCCTTCGCCCTGGCCCAGGGGGCGGCAACACTGCAAACCCCCTTTCTGAAAGAAATACCCCTGAAGATGGGCAGACAGCAACCCTGGTAGTGAAGCGAAATGGCTCCGTCGGGCACCTGCCCGGGTGCAGGCAGCAGCACAGCGCTCTTTCAGCCAATTGCTCCTTGCGCACCTCGCCACCCTTGCTCGTCCTTTTCCCACTGTTCACTCCCCTTCCCCCAGGGCAGGGACGCCCGCAGCCCCGGCGACCCCTCCAAACCAGCGCCCGAGGGAGCAGAGGTGCCAGCGGCAGAGCCTGCCCTGGCTCCCGCAGCCTTCCTCCATCCCTCCTCCTCCTCCTCCGCTCTGTCCGCACACTCACCAAGCTTGCCTGGACGAAGATGGGTTCAGGGGACCCCGGAGCGGTCCCCCGCGGCCAGGCAGCCTCGCCGGACCCCACACCAGGTGGGAAAGCCGCCCAACGCCGGGACCGCTGCAGACGCCCCTGCCCGCTGCAGGCAGCCTCTCACCTGCCTGAAGGAGCTGCCCCCTCCGTGCAGCTCCTTTCCTGCTGCTGCCTGCAGGACCAGACTAGCTGCCTCCGCAAGCGCTTCCGCACGTTGCCCGTGGCTGGGAACTGGTGATCGCTCCCCCTCCGCACGCTCTCCGCTCGCCTCCATCTCCCCGCTCGCCAGCTGCCTGCGCTCTTTGTATCGCCAGCCACCGCGCTCCGCTCCCCGTCGACCGCTCGGCAAAGGCGATCTCCGTCCCCCAGGCAAAGCGGGGCTCTGAGCAGCCCCCTCTTCCCCCTCTGTCCCCATCGGAAGGAAAGGAGCCGGCCGGCTGACAAACCTCTCATGTCCCTGCTCTCCTTCATCCTCCGCACCCTTATTTTCAGCTTCATCTGCCCCTCGCGCATGTCTGTCCAGAACTGGTCCTCGGAGGGAGCAATCATTACATCCACGGGCATCCAGGCAGCTGGGCTGCGGCTCGCCGGGGCACCTCTTGCCTTAGCAAAACAACAGCTGGCGGGCAAACAAAATACTAAAAAAACCCAAAAAAGTCCCCCCCCCCCCGCGGCAGGGCACCGCCAGCCTCCCCTGACTCCAGCCTTCAGGCTGAAAAAATAAAAAGCATTAAAAAAATCGAGCGGGGTAGGGGGACCCGGCGTAGCCCCCTTTCCCTGGCCGCCCTCCCCCTCGCCTCTTGCTCCCTGCGTGCGCGGCTCCGGCTCCGGCTCCGGCTCCGGCTCCAGCCTGAATGAGCTCAGCCCGTGAGCAACAGCCCTGCTGATCCATCCACCGCCGCGCTCGCAGCGCGCTCATTGCGCGCTCATAGCTAACGGGTCAGGCATGCGACCGCATTCCTTACTCAGCACACAGACACGCAGGAGAACGCCGGGCCTGACACATGCTTCGCTCCCTGCTTAAAGGCGCAACCGCGATTTTCTCGCCCGCCCAAAGCCCCTCGCAGCGAGCGGCCGCGGCGGGAGATGGATCGCTGCACCACGCCGGATTTGGCCCTGCGGAGTTAACGTGGGGACAAGGACTTGGAGGGAGGAAGCTAATGCCCACACCTCATTTCAGCACCAGCCAGGACCGTGTGCGATCAAATCCCCGCTCCGAAGGGGGGATACGCGGCACCGCTCTCCATCCCTGCTCCCTGCTGCCCCCCGTCCAGCGATGGGCACCCCACGGCTGCGCCCCGTCCTACCCCCTCCCCACAGCTGCTCCTGGCTGGACCAATGTGCATCCCCTGGGGGACGTCTAACTCTGAACCCTTGCACCAGGAAAGGCAATGCCATTATCTCCATTTCCCAAGGGGGAAACTGAGGCACAAAAGATTAAATAACTTCTCCGGGGTTCCCTGCTGCAGGCAGAGCTGGGGACCAGAGAGCAGGTCCCTAACCACCAGCTCATCTTTCCTCTTGATGCCTTCACCGAGAGCATCACCCAAGAGGGATGCTCATCCTGGAGTGGTTTCAAACAGCTGGAGGCAAACGGGCCCCAACAGCTGGCAGGGAAAGGGGCTGGCACTGGGCTGCTCACACCTGTGCGCAGCCATGTCGATGGAGTTATCTGCCCAGTCCCAGTGGAGAAGGGTGGTGATCTGGAGGAGATGCATCCTCCGCCAAAGCCTTCTCATGTGCCAAAGTCCAGCAAGAGCAGATATGTAGGAATGGGCTTTCCCAGTTCTGCTGCAGTCTATCCATCAGCGGTGGCTTCTGAAGCAGGTTGGGGGTTGATGCATTTTCTTCCCTGTATTTGTCCTGGGGGAGAAAATTACTTGTCCCCCCCTTTCCCACCCATGGGACTCCTTAATACGTCTCCACACAGCTCCTTACAAGTTTATTGGTCTGAGTCCAGGCCTCCAGAAAATCATTCAGGATTATAGCAAGTGGAGGAGCGGGGAGGGGGGGCATGTATTGTGCCTTTGAACATCTGAAGCTATACAGGCTGAAAAACCCCAGGCTGAGCCATATGTGAGTGACTTCAGTGTTTTTCCTTTGAATGACATCACATGAGATGAGGTCACTGGCATTAACTAAGTGCTCTCCCCTCCCCCCCTCCCTGAGCAGAGCCAGCCTCCTAACGAGCCTTGTTGTTGTAACAAATATGGTTTGATTATTATCAGATGTGGGTCAGGGGTTGGATAAAATTCAAAGCATGCTCCAACTAGGCTGGAAGAGAGAGGAGCAGCCTTCCTCCAAGAGCCATGCTTGGGAAGCAGCTCCTGCAGCAGCTCCCCAGGGGGTCTGTGGTCCCCCACATTTGGCACCTCCATCCCTACGAGGGAGGGTGCATGATGCTGGTGGCCAATGGCTCCCAGCAAAGGAGATGCCTCCGTCTCCCACTGCCACTGTGCCAGTGGTGCTCTACCCACACTGGCGGGTGATTCTGCTGCAACCCGCTCTGTCAGCTGCGCTTGGGGCTCCACTAGGGTGGAAACCATCACCGGGGTCATGCAGCAACAGTGGCTGGCTGGGTGCTGTGTGCCAGCCAAGGGGAATGCTGCAAGAATCATGTGGTGAATTAGGGGGTGCAATCATCAACCTGTCCCCGACCCAGTGGTCCACAAACATGAATTTGCCTTCCCTCACTGCCATTTGGTTGCCTGACTCCCTCAGACTTGTAAGAGCCCTCAGCACAAGTTGTTTTGATACTGGCAGGTTCCTTCAGGATGCATTCGGACCTAGTTTTCGGCCCAGGGCTGCAGCTAGGGAGCTGGGCATGACACCACCAAGCAATCCCTAATGCAGGAGGCTCACTGGTGTCCTGTGTCCCTCTGACCCTCAGCAAAAGACAAGCAAGCAACCCCCTTCCTCCATCAGTGTGAGGTCCAGCCACATGGAGATGCTACCTGCAGCTGCCATTCCCCAGGCAGCGTCCTCCTCCCCATCTTTTTCACCCCTTTGCCAGGACCAGGGTAGGGGTCGGGAGCTGGTGCTGGGGCAGGGGAGTGCTAGGTAGAGAGATGGAACGCAACGTCCATAGCACAGAGACACATCCCGTGTATCGCCCGCTGCCCCTCGGCCTCTGTCTCCAGGTGCTCCTCCTGGCCAGGCTGTCACCCATCCTGCCTCCAGCCCCTACTTAGGAGGCAGAGGCACATCACCTGGGGAGTGATGCCCAGCCTCACTGGCCCTGCTTCACTGGTCCTGCTTTGCTCTCATTGCCACAGTGCTCACCAGCAAAAAACCTGCTGCAACGAGTTGGAGAGACTCATGCAACCCGCCTGCAAGAGCAGGGAGCAGAAAGCCCCTGTTCAGCACCCACATTGCAATGGTACCTATAGCCTGGCACAAGCCTAGCTGGGCAGTGGCCAGCAGTTCCTCTCTCCACCCAGTGCCAGGACCTTATAATAATTGCCAGTGCCGACCTTTTGCAAGCGTGCGACATGGGCCTGGGGAAAGGGGTGGCAGACAAAGAGAGGCAGGTTTCTCAAAAGGAAGGAAATTATAACTGGGCAGTGGCTCCTGTCCATCACGATCTCTGACTGCGGAAGTTGCCTTCCTCCTGTCAGCTTTCCAGAAATGAGAAATGAAATTACATGGTGTTTTTGTAAGTCTTGGCAACTGGAGGACTGCTCTTCTGTAAGCCCCTTCTCCTCCGTCCCTCTCTGCCTTTGGCCCTTTCACTCGCCTTTTCTGGGTCCGATGGTTAAAAACGCGGTCGGAGGGGGAGGGGAAGCTCTTCGGGGTAATTATAGAATCGGGAAAACAAGTTGTCTGACGACAGCATTGCTAAACAGGGAGGTTTAGAGCATAGGTCTGGAATACATACGTGACCTGGCTTAACCCCTCCCAGGGATGCAGCCGCTGGTCCCTCTGGGGCTGAAACCCTCCCAGGCATCTCCTGGTTGTGGCAGAGGATGGGAAGAGGGTACCTTACCCTGCCATTGCACCTTGGGCTGCGGAGACTGGGAGCAGTCCCTAGGGCCACCGCCACACTGGGTGGCAAGGGTTGGATGCCAGCACCCACTGGATAGGGACTGGAGGGTGAGAAAACACAATCCTGCCCTGGCCAAAGTGGCTCCAGATGGCTTTGCTGCAGGAAAAAGAGCAACTCATTCGGTGCCACGGACCCGGGGGGGGGGACATGGGTGAGGGGGAGGGAGGTTTGGAGAGTTTCCTAAATCTCCAGGACTGTAAAAATCTCAAACCTTGGTGTTACCGTTTGAAGTCCAACTTCAAGTGACTACAGCCAATGCTATGATTTTTA
Source organism: Burhinus oedicnemus (assembly GCA_008921705.1). Lineage (NCBI taxonomy): Eukaryota > Metazoa > Chordata > Aves > Charadriiformes > Burhinidae > Burhinus > Burhinus oedicnemus. The sequence goes on from VFFE01005072.1 coordinate 216,828, forward strand.
AAACAGTGCCTCTCCCACTAGGCTGGCAGTAGCGCCCTACCTCCATCCCTCTGGACAGTCAAAAGAAAAGCATCACCATAGATAATCCCTCTGCACTCCACCACCAATGGCCTGAGAAAAGCCAGGTGTAATGCCCTCCATGGCATTTTTTACCCTTCTTCTATTCCTGAGCATCACACAGGCAGTTTGTAGATAAAGGACAACCAGGATCCCCATGAACAACCAGGATCCCCATTCACATTATTTGCAAAGCTGGTTCTTCAAAACTCCCAAATCTGGGAAAAGCAAGAGATTGAGAATCCCACGTGAGCGTGCTTTCCCATCTCACTCCACCCCTGCACCCTCCTTATTCATACCCATACTCCTGACAGCTTAGGATCTGCTTTTTGGTTCATCACAGTATGCTATGGGATGGAGATGTCCGTGGGTGGGGAGAAGTGCTTGTGGGAGGTTCAGAGGCAATAGTTACACTTTAGAACAGAAACCGGTAAGTCCACAAGCGCTCTTAGACCTTGCAGTCTGGGGGTACCTGAAATAGCTCTAATGCTTGACCTACATGTGCATCTTCAGGCCCCTGTACCAAGCAGAGGCTCTGATGGAGCCAGAGGACGAAGTCCACCAGCTAGTTCATCCTGCACGTGCTGCATCCCCACAAGACACACTCACATACCAACGCTGTTAAATAAAATCGTGATCCTGTCCAGAGTGGGCGATGGGGAAGGTGACCATCAAATAACCAGCTGCAGTGGGGTCCTGCTTCCCCACTCCCATCAGACAGTTTCTGACTGAGGACCAAAGTGTGGGTGCTCGGGGTATTTTCTTGCCTAGGTTTTAGATTATTTTTTTCTTACATTGGGTTTTTAAAGACGCCTCGATCCTGGTTCTGGATCCTGCTAAGCTTTTAGCTTCAGCATCAGCCATGACAAGTTCTGCAGATTCATTTGTGTTTTTGCTGCCTTTGGGATGCACACACCATCTCCAGCTCCTGGGACTTTGACTAAAAGCAAGCCCCCTCTGCTCTACCCTGCCCACATGCTGCTTTTGCACCTGCCTAGCTTGGCTTTTTTCATTTATCTTCTCTTTTCCTCTGAAAAAGCCCCAGCCCTATGTGTTTCAAGAGGAGCAGGCAGCAAGGAAGACGTGATGCTGGCATGTGGCTTCAGACTGACACAACACACAAAAGCATCACAGTATTTTCAGCTAAGGACGCGCAAAGTCACATTCAGCTGACCTGATGTTTAACCTCCTTGACTGTCCCTATGCAGCAAAAAAGAAAAAAAGTGCTTTTCTTTTTTTTTATTAAAATAATCTGTCCCTGAGTCCTTGTGTCTAAAATAATTCCAGCCAGTGCTGAACCCACTCCTGCCTGGGCAGCTCAAGTCAGCTCCTGCAATGGAAATCCCCTCTTCTTTTTCAGTACTTCATTTTGTCCGCTCTGAAGTCACCTGCCTTCGGTAGATTCCTCTGAAATCCCCCAAATCTAAGCCCTCTCGGGATCACCGCTGCCACACAATTACAACTCTCCCCAGCCACACTGGCTGGTCACAGCACTGCCAGGCTGGAGAGGACCTGGGTCATGGCCACACAGCCCGCTTGCTGAGGAGGAGGATGGCGAGGGGAGGGCTGGGAGGGATTTCTCACTGATGATATTGTTACATTCTTTCCGAATCCTGGGAGTAAACAGACGCTCCAAATTTAGAAAGAACAGGACTGGAAAATTTAAACATTCCTTGAAGAATTGGTACAAAAGGGGGAGGGGGGGCTGAAGATGATCTCACACGCGCTCCCGAGCCAGATGAAAAGCTCATGACTTGAGTTCAGAAAGCAAGCGAGGGGCCTGTTTCAGGTCGGAGCGTGATATCGCAACAATAAAGCTCCCCCGGAGCACGAAACCGCAATAAGAAGAGCCTCTGCCACACAAGGGGGGTCCCACCCCAGCAGTCAGGGCTGCAGGGACCACTGCTGCTGGCCACACTGCCACCCCGGGTTCGTCTTTGGCTGGCATACGGCTTTGGGCGCAGGAGGGAGGAGCCCAGTGCTCGGCTCAAGGGCCAGGAGTAGGGATGGGATGGGATGGGTGCCTGAGCATCATTTGGACGAGCATCTCAAGCTCTCGGCTGTCACTTTTAGCCACTGAACGGGAGCAAAGGAAGATCTCCCCACCCTCCGCTGCAGCTGGACAAATGGAGAGGAGCTGGTGAAGCTCAGCACCCAGCAGCTCAGCACCACGCTATGGCTCTGGCCAGGCTACAATACAAGAGCTGGCATGCAGGAGCCATCAGGGAGTGATGGAGCCAGACTGCTGCTGCTGCTTCATAAACAGATAATGGCTGTTAATAAAAACCAAGTGGGAGTTTGCAAAGGGGAAGAAGAAGGGGGGGAAAAAAACCAAAGTGGAAAAAAAAAGGGGGGGGAAAAAAAAAGCAGGGGAAAAAAAAAAGCAAAAAAGCGGGGGGAAAAAAAGCAAAAAAGCAAGGGTTTGTGCTGAAGTAAACAAAGGTTAAAGAACAGTCAGGCTCCTGCAGGAATAGCAGAGCTGGGCCAGGAGGGAGGGAGGGGGCATTACGTAATGCAGGAAAAATGTTGGCTCCATTCAGTTTTCCACCACTTCATGTGATGTCAGGAAAACCATATAAATCAACAGGCTTTCTGCTCCCACGGATGGAGGGCAGCAAGCAGCACTATTTATACTTACACAATTAAAAAAAAAAAAAAGGGAAAAAAGAAGACAAGCCGATGATTTCCAAGACTGGGAATAATTGACTCAGATTCCTCCTTCCCAGCCCCACTGGAATCGCTGCTTCTGGGCTGTTAACCCTTGAGGGGTCCCCACCGCCGCTCTTGCCACCCCCAGCTCATCAGCCTCCACCAGCTGCTTCAAGGGTCTGAAGGATGATGAGTTGGAGGTGAACAAGAATGGCCAAGCACAGCATTTGGATAAGATGGGGACACTGAGGCATGGATGTTTGTCAACCCTGGAGAAACATCTGCTGCGGCTGAGGAGAGTTAGGGAGCACGGAGGGGCTTGGGAGGCTTTGGGGCTGTGTAGCGCTGACACATGGGTTTGGGGACCCTAAGGACGAGGTTCCCTGGGGTGCTGGCATCCAATTAGGGACAGGCTGAGATATCAAGGCAGGACCCTGAGATTTTGGCAGCCCTTGCCAGCCCAGCTCCTCACTGGGGTCACCTCCAGGGAGGACCCAGGCACCTCTTCTGGGACACAGAATGGGCTGGGGCAGGATGAGGTGCCTGAGCCCGGAGCAGACAGACCGAGGGGTTAAACCCCACCAGGGTGATGGGTCAGAATCAGACTCAACCCACACATCCCCCCTCAGACCTCCCAAGAGCTGCCTCTAAAACAACCCGGCCCAGGCAGGACGAAGCTGCGCCTGTTGGCAAGCGTGCCCAGCCTCCCCGAGACGCTCCCCGCAGCCACTTCCAGTCACGATTTCCATGTAAAATGCCACCGCCATGACCCAGTGTTCTACATTTCGGTTCCCGTTTTTTCCACTCGCTGGCAGCCCATGTTCCCCATCAGGCTGAGGCCTTGCAGTGCTTTTAATTGGGGAGGTTTAAGCTTTGCTTGGTGCCTAGCACAGCCGCACCCCTGCTTGGGGGTCTGGGGTCCTGCAGCCCAGGGAGATGGAAATGGACGCCCTGAAGATGGAGGATGCGTGCACCCAAGTGGGGTGCAGGTTTGCTCATGGGTGGCTCAGCAGTGGCGATGCTGATGGCCGGGGGGGATGGCATGCTGCTAGTGCTCATCCAGCATGGGGCATGCTGTGCATGTGGCTGGGGTGCACTGGTCCTGCAGGGGTCCCCCAAGCCTCCCCTCACTTTCCCAGGGAGGAGAAGGCTCCAGGGCTTTAAGTGCCACCTCACCCAGCCCCATCCCTGCTCCAGAAGGACTTGGGGGGTGGGGGTTTGCAGCCAGCGCACAGCCCTGGGAAAGCAGCAGCGGGTTGGAGGGTGCCAAGGTCATGCTGCGAAGGCTGTTTCCTGACCCGTCCCGGTGACTAAGCAGGTTCCTTCCCAGATGTGACTGAATCCGCCTTCTCCTTCTCCTGTACCATGCGCCAAGCCGTGCCCTTGTTTATGCCGCGATGACCTTGGAGCTGCAGGCACGGCTGCTGGGGCAGGCCGACGGTGGCTGTAGCAAGCTCATGGCTGCATCCTCCAGCACTGGCCTCAGCAGAGTTCCTGCAACCCGGGCTATGTTAATTAGCTTTAATGTAATTTCATGTAGTCACTGCTTGCTTTTGAAAGCCTCGAACCAGGGAGTTTATTCCCGCTATTTTTTTTGCTCTGTTCTCCCCATCACAACGCAGCTGCTCTAATTCAACAGCACCTACCCATGCCTTGCACGGGCAAGGCTCCCTGAATGCCACTTGCTTGTGCCACCTTTTCCTTCACAACTACCCCTTTCTAGGCTCTGTCATGCTGCTAGGTTTGCAGGCATGGCTGTTCGCTCCATTCCTGCGATGCCCCAAGGACACAGAGGTTGGTACCCTCTGCCTCAGCCCCAAAGCAGTATGCAATCGCCACAGGATGAAGATGGGCTTGGGGAATGGAGATGAACCCCATCTCTGTGCTTTCAACACTATCTAGGAGCCTGGCTGAGCTCAGCAGGATCGAGGGGCTGCATGTGGCAGTGCCTGCCACCCCTCCACAGGCAGAAAGCTCGGAGGTGGGCAGCCAGCCAGGAAGACGCCTGGCCATCTCAGCCGCGGGGAATTAAAGGCAGCTTTAACTCTCCCTTCAGCAGCTTGCTGCCTCTTTCTCCTCCTCTCTGCTGGGTTGGAGCATTTCATTCATCGGTTGCCTTTCTCCCATTTTACTCTGCAGAAGGGCTGTAATTAGGGCAGCGCGTGCCTCCTCCTGCCTGCACGCTCATGCCCAGAGAACATCATCTCCAGCAGACCCTGACTCACCCAGTGATGACCCTCTGCCCCTGCCCTCCTTCCCCTTCCCAGCACATCCATGGATTTCCTCTCCTGCCCTCCCTTTAACAGCAGCGAGAGGGAGCAGAGCGCCCGAACCGGGTCCGGCTCTTGGCACATTCATCAGGGATGAAGCACCGCAGGGATGCGAGAACAAAGGGCAGCTTTTGGGTGGCTGGATCCATGCCACTGCGACCTCTCCATACCCTCCTCTCTCATTCACCCTGGCTGGTGGGCGCAGCAGCCGGGAGCTGGACAGTGCAAGGAATGAATGCACGCGGAGCACCCAGAGATGCCAGCGTGGGTTGAGACTCCTTGGTCTGCATGTGGGACTGCCCTCTGCCACCACAGCCACTGGTGGCTGGGAAAGCGAGTGCAGATGGGACACGTGTGGCCACAGCTCCATAACTCCAGACTAAGGCCACGAGCACCAGGTGAAGTGGTAACCCAGGACTCCTACCTGTAAGGATGGAGACGCTGTGGAAACAGCTGTCCAGCTTGCCCAGAAGGATGGAGAGGAAGCTGTCAGCAGCCAAGCCGGTCACGTCCCGCGTGCTCTGGTCATACACCACCACGTCCTGGTGCTCCTCCGCCTCCACCTGCAGGGGAACGGTGAAAACCATGTGTCAGAGAAATAGGCTGAGCGCTGAGGATGCTGCTGTCCATGCCACCATGGGAAGCAAAGTTGAATTTAGCGGTCACACAAGCAGGAGACCCCAGCTCCATGTTGTCCCCACAAGCTGGCTTCGCTCACCAAATGAAGGGTCCAGCCAGGCTGGGACTCTGCTTCATGGCTACAAGCGAGTGTGTCAGCAGAGATGCCCATTGGAACAGCCCCACCAACTGTGAGTGCTTTTGAGCACCCTACCAAAAATAGGGTCACACCTCCCCATCGCCCACCCTCAGCTTGCCATTACTTAACCACATCTCAGAAGTCGCCGCAACTTCTTCTACCACCTCCTCCCCACCCAACCTTTGCCTTCAGCCTGGCTGGTGTCACGGGGATTTGGGGGTGGTTCTGCAGGCAGGGGTGCTCCCAGCACAGCCCTTGTGCTCCAGCTGGAGCAAGTGGGGCTGGAGCGACAGCTTTTCAGTGCTTAGCCAGGAGACACCGTGCCCAGCACAGTAACACCTCTGTAGGCACTACCCCTCTGGAAGCTCAACCCAAACCTGCAGATCACCCCTGAGGACTGAAGGAGAGGGAAAATATCTTCTTTAGCTCTGTTCAGGGCGATGCTCTTTCTTCTGTTTGTAATGCATGGTAGGGCTTGCAAACAGCTGAGATATGCCGGGGCAGAGGGAAAGTTCCCGTGCTGCTCTCATGTGACTTTACATGCCACAAACAGCACCCAGCCCTGCTGCCACTGCAGGGTCTCTGGGGCAGCCGAGATGGTGGGGTACCCTGCAGTCAGGCAGCTGTCTGCAGGCAGGAGTCCCCCCATGCCTGGATTGCAGCGAGAGCATTCAAGGCGCAGCCGGCCGTTCATACATCTACCTGAAGGTCTGTGCATGAAAAGAAGATAAAAATCCTTGCAGAGGCATGGCTCAGCACGTTCACTGAATAGCCTGATGGATGGCATACGCTTGCCTTGTGAGCGCCTGCCCTCCCAGCCGGTGGGGTAAGGCACATCCATCACGCTGCAGGAGGAGGAAGAGGAGGAGGCAGCAGCGCACAGGGAAGAACGGTCTGCGGCCCTGAGCCGCTTTCTCCTCCAGCTTATGTTGGAGTTGCCCATTTCCTATCCCCTGCCTATCCCTCTCTGAAATCCCTTTAGGAGACCACTTGAACTAGGAACCACTCATGGACACCCGCTTCCTTTTGCTGTCTCACTGCCATGCGCTATCTTATCACCAGAGCAGATTCGCTTGGGGTTGCTGTCAATATTAATGCTGCTTTCACACCCTGCTGCAGGTGCTTCCCTGCTTGGCAACGTGAGCGCCATCCAAATAAAACTGCAGGGTGCACCAATTTAGCTGAGCTCATCATGTCTCCTCGCCGCAGTGGAAGGACGGCCCCGCAGCAACAGAAATCCCCACCGGGCCACCGTGTGCAGCTTTGCAATAGGAAGAGGGGAGCTCAAAGAAGCCGACTGTCCCCAGCCCGGCACTGGGCACTAGAGAGCAAAACTGGCCCTGCAGGCCAGCAGGATGACAGGAGGGATGAAAAGGCAGCGGCAGGATGAGAGGGAAGAGAAAAGGATGCAGGAATTTTAAAATAAGACACTGAAAAATGATGAAAGCCACGTGGGGATAAGCCAGCTGAGTATCTACCCTAGCATCTCTTCCTCAGTCATCCCTGAAGCAGGACTTTCGCAGGAGGCCATCTCAAGGGCAGCTGGAGGGAAATCTGGTGGCTGCCGAGCCAGCTCAGAGCTGGGAGCCCACCAGCCCTTAGCAGGGCCACTATCTCTTCAAGCCCTTAGCACATCCTGAAAACCCAGTCCCCAGCCCGAAGCCCCACGCCAGCAGAAGGATCTCCCCTAAAACATGGTGAGGCAGGAACCAAGCTGTGGCAGGGTAGGGGCTCGTCCCAGCTGCACAGTCCCAGCCAGGGTGGCTACAGGGGAGATACCAGCTCTGGCCAAGCAGAATTATCCCACAATAGGATTTAGTGTTCCCTCTGCACGGGGAGGCTTTGTTTGGGCCATTACTGCAGGGTTGCTGAGCGACGGCAGAGATGTGTGACACGGTTTACATCTTATTAAAGTTATAATGTTTCACTCAATGTAAATGCCAAACAAGCGCTGGCCTCGCATGGCCTGGCTGCAGAAAATAAATACGGTGCTTGCTGGGGTGAGGACGCCTGCAGGATGGTCCTGAGGAGCCCTCATGGAGCACACAAGGAGCCCGCACTGGCACCTCGTCTCCTTGCCACAAAGGGAAACGAGAGGGAGATGTTTAATCAGGTCCGTGGGTCTCCCATTAACCTCAAGCACTCCTGATACATAGAGGAAGGCACTGCCCCGTCTCTGGCCTTAAGCATATGTTAAAGGTAACCAGGACATAAGAGGAGGGTAAAGGTGAAGAGATGCTCAGGGCCAGATTACTGCCTCTGCCAGGGGCTGGCATAGGGCAGGGGCACGGCTGACAACAGACGAGTCCCTCAGAGGAGCAGCACCTCCATGGTGAGAGCTTTCCTGTGGGGGTTGCCCATCACCCCAAGAAGTATCCAAACCCCTATGCATCACCCTCCAGAAAGGGTCCCTAAATCCAGCCAGCAACGGACAGTGGGGCCAAGGCACAGCAAGTCTTCTGGCCCCAAGTAGATGTTGAGTGGGGCTTGCAAATGTATACATGCCTTTGAAAAGCTGTTGGCCCACTCCAGCGCTGGAGGAGCCCCAGGGCACCTCCTCAGGGACAAACCACCCTGCCAGATCTCAGCCCAGAGCAGGGACCACCCAGCCAACAGTCCCAGCCAAACCCCAGCTGAGACCATCCATCGCCTTTGTGCCAAGCCCAGTGCTCCCCATCACCCTCCCCAGCTGTGGCTAGAGGTAACATGGACATTTGGTCCCGGGCACTTGGTGGTTCAGCATAGTCTGGGTCCCTACTCTGCCTCTCCTCAGCTGCCAAGCAGGGATGATGATGCTCTACAGGTGATCTGGGCTAAGATAAGAGCAAGCTATTCTTATTATCCCAATTACTACTGACATCTCAGTCACATATTGTTTCAAAACACAGTGAATCACCCCACTGAAATAACAGGGCTTCCATTAACATGAAGTGCAGCCAGGCACATGGCTCAAAACTAAGCCCCGGCTTTCCCTCAAGCAAAACAGCTGCTTGCAGAGCCATGCTCCTAACGCAAATAAATAAATATTCCCATCGCCCAAAGAGACCCTTGTCATGCCTCAAACCGCAGCTATAGCCATTCCGGAGATAGCTACGTTTCGGGAAGTGAGAAGAGGTTGAGAGGTGGAAAGACTTTCCAGGGGGATCTTGAAGAAGTGAAATTTTCAACATTTCCCTTAAGAAATGCTAGTAAAAACCCAAGCAGGAATTTCCCATAACCTCTGCCCCCGAAATTACACCAAGGAGCTGAATTATTCCAGTTGTTATTGGAATTTCTTACGGGGAGAATTTATTATTGTTAGTATTGGGAGAAGGGTTCAAAACCAAAACAAGAGCACTACATTGGTACCATTTTTGTGCAGAGGGATACTATTGCTAATTGGGAAATTAATTACTGCTGCAGTTTCCCAGCCGGGCACCATGGGAAGATGCACACGCCCAGCGGGATGCGGTGCACAATGGGGCTCAGGGAGCGGTCACTTAGCTATGCCCACAATTGTAGACATATTTCATTGAAAAAACAAAGGGATTTTTATTTTCCCCATTTCTTTCTTCCCACCAAATGGTCCTTTCCTTTCCTTGCACCAAAAAGCCAGGAGCTGCTGTTATCCCACAGCATTGCTTCAAACAGCAGCATCCAGAAGCACTGTTAATGGTACCCCTCCTGGTGTGGAAAAGAGGGGTGCAAGCACTGGGAAAAGCAAATTAGACAAATGCTGTCACCCCTGCTGCCTGCGCACACGCGGCAGGAGTGGAGGGGAGAGCCAGGCAAGGTTGCCCAAAAGCTTTGCTCTGTATCAGCTCCTGCATCCTGCCCCAAAAGGCAATCGCCACCCGGGGCATCGCCGAGCTGGGATGCACAGGTCGACCTCTCTTTGCACTGGGCAGGCGAGGAGGAGCGGGACGCGGTGGGGGCTCAGGACTGCCCTTTCCCTGCCCGGGCAGCCCCATGGCGCTGCCGGCCGCCTTTGTCTCGGCAGCCCCGGCCGGCCGGGAGCAGGAAATGGGAGGAGGGCGGGAGGCCCGTCAGGAGGAATAATGGGGCCGGACAATCGCGCCACTGATGTCACC
>VFFE01005072.1:238525-259067 GCA_008921705.1 Burhinus oedicnemus
GAAAAAGACAGCGTTGACGTCACCCGCAGCCAATCAGCGCGAGCGGCGCGGGGGCAGGGTGACGTCAGCCCCGCGGCCGCGGAGCGGCGCGGAGGGAGCGGGCGCTGCTCCCCCCTCCCCTCCCGGCCCGGCTGTGGGGAGCTGCGCGGGACTTGCGCGGCCCCGGGGCAGCCCCGCGCAGCGCCGCTGCCCGCCCCCCCGGGGCCCGCGCTGCCTGCGCGCATCCCGGGCAGCCGTGGCCATGCCCGGCTGCTGGGCTGCGTGGGGAGCTCCCACGCCTGGTGCCTTTGGATGATGCCCTCTCGCAGGGAGATGGGTTACCCCGCGGAGAGAGCGGCCTGAGCAGCAACGGGCTGTTTTGGAGGTGACCCTGCTGGCCGCTGAGGTTCTCGGGGGACACCGCCAGTGCCACGCTGCTCCCGGCACAAATTGTGCTTTCACGTGTTTTTGGTTCATAGATGGTTCCCGGGCTGCCCTCCTGGCCTGATGCGGGCAGCGCTGAGCCCGGAGCTCTCCCGCAGGCAGGGCCGCTCCTCCTGCCTGTCCGTGCGCCCTGCCTGCAGATCATGTGCTGGCTCTGCCCACCTCGAACACCCTGTTGCCGAACTTGGAGCAGCGGGGTGGCTGCCGGGACAGCCCTGCAGGACTTGCTCCCTCTGAAGCACCCAAGCTGGCGGAGGACAGATGTAAATGGCACGTGGTCTCCGAGGACGGCACGGCAAAGGGTGGCCCAATGGTTGGGGGGTTCAGGAGGAGTCCAGCCCGTGGGTCAGCTCCTGAATGGACTGGGTGGGCTCACCTCCATCCTGCTGTGGTTGCACTGAAGAGCTGAAGAGCTATGTGGCCGATTTGGCTAACACGGCAGGGGTTTTTCTCTGTCCTTGGCCCTGGCCTGGCAGCTCCAGCTTAGAGAGGGATTAGGGTTTAGAAGCTTAGGTTTTGCTGGCGCTTAGGGAATCAAGGGAACCTTCCTCCCTGCTGCCGATATGGATGCCGGATGTTTTAAAATTAACTCTCATCTCTCCAGACATGCCGCTGGCAGCTTGCTCAAGAAGGGTGTCAAGCTGCTGCGGTTACTGGTGGCAATTTTTTTTCCAGAAAGGTTATTTCTTGTAGAGTACCAGAGATATAAGACCCTGGGATACTAAAAATCTCACTCCTCCTATTGCATAAGCAGTGCTGAGTTCATACCCTTCTCCTATCACAGAAAATCAGCTCACCCAAAGCTGTCAGCAAGGAAACTTTTGCAAAACCAGGGCTACTCTACCTACAAGGCACAGATTTCGAACCAGTTACCATAATCAGTGTCAAGATGCTGGGGTAGCATGGACGCTTGCTCCTCTAGCGTCTCTGGAGCACTTGGTCTTGGTGGGAATGGGAGCAGCAGCATGCCCAGTGTGGCTGGAATGAAGCTGGGGTCTTTCTTCCATTCTGCCTTTTCTGCTGGTTTTCCTGCCCAGCTCCCTCTTTGCAGCTGTGGAAAGCGCCCTGACCAGGGAAAAACCAAGAAAGTATTCTCTTGCTTCAGCTTAGGGCTGTTTCCTCGCCGGCTCAACACCCCTTTTCAGGGGTAAAACAGAAAAAAAAAAAAAAGAGGAAAGGAATGAGTTTGAAAATCCCAAAGCTTCCTCGTAAAAGCTATTATCTAGGCAGAGAGCCACGAGCTTGCAAAGCCGGCTGAAGGAAGAGGATTTCATTAGTTTCTTTCCAAACCCCAGTTAAAATCAATGTTTCCAACCCTGGGCCTGGCACACTGCTGCCAGCTGAGCATCCCAGATCAGCTGTTGGGAAGATCAGTTTCCGACCGGCCAGTGGTACAGCGCAAGGGAGGAGTGCAAGGAAGGAGATGGGAGAAGGTAGACAAGGGATGGGGAGGTGGTAAGGAAGAGGCAGAAGATGGGGTGTCCCGAGGGACTGCCAAATATCTGCCTTGGACTGTTTATTCCAGCAAGAGGCCGAGCTGAGCTCCCTCTTGAGCCTTCATCCCTGGCAACCTCTCCTCAGTCACCCCGCGGAGCCCCTGGTGCAACCCTGGGTGATGGGCACACGGGAGATTTGACCCATACAAAATCCCTAATGGCAGCAAACAGGAGGAGATGCTCCAGTGGGGCCAGGGACAAGTGGGATGCCAGTTCTCACGGCCGGCAGGATAGGCTCCAGCCCACGAGCTGTGCATCTCTCCCACGCCCACTGCTTCTGCGCAAGGCACTGCAGCCAAGCGCCTGGTGGGGAGAAACCAAAACAAATGATTCACTGCTGTTAAACTGCTCCCGGGATCGCAGGGGCTGAGGAGCAGGCGGTGATGGAGAATTGCAAAACCTCACCTGCCTCCTGAAGCCGGGAACTAAGCCCATTTAGATCCCAGTCCCGTTCAACCTGAAATTCTGGCATTTGGCTGCATGGCTACATGGAAAAGGGCAGCCACCCTGAGCAAGGGCAGTGCTGTGAGCACACCCGGTTGGCTCTGGGTGGCTCAGGCGCGCTGACCAGGCGAGCAGCATCCCTGTTTTCCCTGGGGGAAATTAAGCAGGGAGAGCTGGGGCAGCACTGTTATGGTCAGGCAGGCAGAACAAAGCAGCCTCATGCTCTAAGCTCCCATCTACCAGATGTGAATCTATTGTCTCAGTCCCAGGGCCGGCATCCCCCCCATCACAACTGTCATGAGTTGAGGAAAAATTATGCAGCAAGTTGCTTATTGCTAAAGGGAAGTGCTTTATTTCAGGTAAAGCACTTAAAAATAGTTTGCCCCCCTCTGTTTTTTCCTGTTTCCCAGATTTCAGGCGCATCCAAAGATGGATTGCATCCCAGCTACGTGTTTCGAATGCATGGTACGCTTCTACACGTAACAGTTCTTGCTAAAACGTTTTCCAGGCCCCTTAATTGCCATGGCAGGCCAAGTGCAGAAGAGCACAGTGGAGCTTCCTGCATCCTATAGGGATTAAAATCAGAACCTGATCATGAAGGAAACTAAAACTAGGAAAAAGAAATTGCTGCCAAACAACTTTCTTATCCATCAAAAAGGAGAGACTTTTTGCCAATTACTTTAATGGTCAATTACTTTAAATTGTCAAATAATTTTCTTTTTAACCTTGCCTGCCTGGTGTTCAGTTGCAGTTCTTTGCACCACTGGCCGAGCCAGCCTCCCATCGCCCTCAAGCCAGCAGCGCTGGCTGCAGCGCAGGGCACTGTATTCCCACCACAGGGAGTATTGGCACCTGGAAACTGTGCTGATGGCTGGAACCAGAGTCGACCTTTGGGCTCACACGGCTCCGCTTCTACCAAATGTGGTTGTTTCTGCCACATGCGTGCCTGTCACCCTTGCCACAGCATCCCGGAGAGGGGCATGGCAAGGTGCTGGAGGAAGGGGTTTTCCAGGCTCTGTATCACCCCGTTTTGCAAAGAAAGGTATTGACTGCAGTGGACTGTGGAAAGGGCATTGCTCCCTGCTCTGGCTCCTGCCCAAGTGCTCCAAGGGAGCCAGGTCTCCAGCTCTCCCATCCCATGGCTGGGATGGAACCCAGCAGATTCCCAGTGAATCCCAGCACGCTGCCTTCCTCCTGCAAAGCCCAAAATGGTGTCACTCCGTTAGTGAAGAGAGATGACATACTTGGGCAGGCAAAAGACCCTTGCAGCTTCACCAGGCAGCTGTGTTTCTCACACAGGGGGCTGCCTCAAATCTGTGTCCATTTTCCCTATAGAAACATCTGCCCATGCACAGTGTGGCTCCGCACTTGCAGGGTGCGGAGTTGTGTGTGCATGTCGCAAAAGCAGCTACCACACAATTGGAGAAGTAGCAGGCTGGAGGGCTGCGTGCTGTGCCATTCAGCTCAGCGCATGCTGCAGAAGCATTCATTCTGCGGCTCTGACTGTGCCGCGAGGTGCTCCTGCCAAGGAGAAAAAGGAAAAAAACCTCTCATAATATATTGAATAAATTCCCTCTGACTCCGTCCACCCCGGACATGTCTGAGAAAAGCTGGGCAGGAGCATGGAGATGTGCCAAACCCGGGGCATAGTTGCTGAGTACCAGCACGATGGGTCAAAGTCAGGGTATGGGAGGGGCAGAGGAGCAGGACCTTTGCACCGGCACGAAGCAATCACGCCGGGGGAGCCGAGGCCGGTGGCAGCAGCTAAGCTGTGCAGAGCAGTGACACCCCTCAGGTGCAGGAAGCCTGCCTGCTCCTTTGCCCCCAGTGCTGAAACAATGTGCCATGTTGGCACACATGTGGGTTTGCCCTGGGCAGCGAGGGTAGGCGAGTGGCTTTGGTGTGCCTAGAAGTTGTCTGGGGTCACATTCACTTCTCTGAAGACAGTGGGAGGGGGACGAGAGAGAGGACGGGGAGAGTGGAAGGGGAGAGAGACCACACGTTTTTGTTTCAGTATATCCAAGTCTTAAAAAATAATCACCTCCCACTGCTCCAGGACAAGGCATGGTCTTTCTTCTCCGTATGTGAATTGGAGATGGGAAAAACATTACCCCTGGCCAGAAGGCAGCATGGAGCTAGGCTCTGTGCAAGGGTCCATCAGGTCTAGATCCTTTTTCTCTACTCCTGTGCTGGTTTTTGTTAGGCTGCTCACCAGTTGCTAGGGTTTTTTTGTTTTGTGTTTTGCTTCAATCATTTTCACTGATGAGAGCATCTGCTGCCATCTGTGCCTCCCCCTCCTCCCCCCCGGCAGGGCTGTGCACCGCAATGGTCTGCCTGCAGAGCCGGCCACTCTTCACTGTCCAACCTGCCACACGTATCCTGCACAGGCCTGCCACAGCATCCAGGGATGGATAGGAGGGAAGAGGCAGCTCCATCAGGACCCTGCTCTTCCCCTGTATCTGCTGACTGCATCTGGGCACTGTTGCGATTGCACCAGTCGCAGGAAACCCACGGTGCCAAGGTCCCAAGCAAGCCCAGGACCTGGTGGCACTAAGCAAGGCTGCAGTTCCTCCTCTGAGAAGCCAGCAACCGATGAGACAGTGTTGGAGGAGAAAACATAGAAGTGCAGGGACTTTATGGTAAAGTCACCCAGGACATCAGCACATGGCTGGGAAGAGAGGCCAGAGCTGCTACTTGGTGGCACTGTGACTCTGCCTCCTGGCCCACAGAGCGCCTGTGAAGCAAGGTGATGATGCTACAGGTTGACGTCAGGTTTTGCTGGTGGTTTACACACCCCACAGAAGAATAGAGGTTGCCATTTGCATCTCTCTCGGACTGTTAATTTGGGTATCCAGGCTGAGGGCTGCTCCAGCCCTGACTCACCATGCGTTGCCTGCACACCTGGCAGCTCACCCTCGGTGTGGGAACTGGTGGGTTCCAGCACTGAGCTGGAAGGTCGTTACCTGAATTAGCTCTAGCTTGCCATGTTTATTACCACCAGTCCCTAGATGTAGGAGAGCTGGTGGGGTTGCGTTTACCGACCAAACCCAAACCAGTTCACCCCAGCTGGGATTTGATGTGCCGCTGTTTGCAAACTGGTTGGGTGGCATTTGCACAGGGGTGGCATCACCGACCCTTGCGTGGCAGCTGGGGCAGAGCCACGGGTGAGCACCGAGGCTTGCGTAAGCGCAGCGGGGTTTGCTCACACGCAGGCCTGACACCCGCCCCTGGCGCTGCTTGGCCCCCAGCCACCTCTCCCTGCCAGCGTGGAGGGTAAATGTGTAACGGCGCCCGGCCCCTCGCCTGACGCACGCATCTTGGCTGGTGAAGGGGCACGTCCCTGCGGGAGGCTGGGACTGTTGCCTTGACCCCACCTGCTCCTGGCTGGTTTTAGGGTGCAGGAGCCACCCTCATCCCACATCTGCTTCTTGCACAAAGCAGCGTTCGCCCTGCGTGAGGGCTCGCATCTCCCTGGCGGTGGGGCTTGTGGCGGGGTGGGGTGGGGAGTCCTGGCGGCTCGGGATGAGCGGGGATGGACCCCCGCTCCCTGCAAGGGGCCCGAAGCCTCCTGGCTTGCCCGGAGGCCGCGGAGATGGGCGGTGCGGTGCGCCGGCGAGCTGGCGGCTGCGGTGGAGCGGTGTAAGGGGGCCCTCTGCCTGCCTGCCGCAGCACGGCTCCTCGCAGGGCAGCTCCATCTCGGCTCGGGCATCCGACTCCCTCCCGCGGTGACCTCCTCCTGGGTGCTGGGGCTGCCGTGAGGGTCTCCCCGAAGCCATTGCATGGCTGGGTGAACGAGCCCCGTTCCCGCAGCATCTCCTCCCCGGGCAAGCGCACCCCTCACCAGTGTCGGTGGCCTTTCCCCCGGCTCACCCCAAACGCCTTTCGTGTACCGGGGGCAAAAAACCCAGCAGCAGTATTTTAGGCACACTCTCACAATGCCGACTAAAAGTGAACAATCACTTCCCTCCCTTCCCCATTTCTCCCCTCGAGCTAAAGAAAAAGCAAAAAGAAATCCTCATCAAGCTGTCAAGCTCAGTTTCCTGAAGGAATACAATTAAATCTCTACATGGCAACGTGACCATCAGTTCTTCCCCATCTCAAAAGATGCTTCTCAAGCAGCATTCGGCTGTTCCTCTATTCCACCCCCTCCTCTCGGTTTTCCTTATCCGCCACTGAGTGCAACAGAGGCTGTGGCTTCGCAGCCAAAAAAAGGTGCGATTTGGAGAGTGTGGTGCGACGTTGTGAGTGGCAGAAGTGAAAAGGCAGAGAAGCAACCCTCGAAAGCCTGCCTTCTGCTGCATCGGGTGTCAGCCTTGGCAAAACCTGAACTTCCAGAATTTTCTTGCAAAATGAGAAAAAAACCAAAAAAGCAGTTAAAGGACCTGTCGGATTTGGCTGCTGCTTTTCTTTCCCTTGTTCCCTCAAAATGAAAAAAAGTTCTTTCTTTTGCTTAACAGCGCAGTTGGTGCAATCTGGCATGTACCTGCCTGCCAGTATATGGGGACACAGTTTTGCCGTCTCAATTTGGGGTTCCCCAACATTGGCAAGATGAAATGAATGCTAAGCACCTTGATGCTGCTGCGCTTAGGAGACCTCTGCATGAACAAATGACTTTTTTTTTTTTTCCTGAGCAAGCTTGGAAATCTATGTCTCCCTCTCCTCCATTTTAGGGGTGCTTTCCTGCTGCCGTGAGTTTGGAGGGCCTTCAATAAAATGAATGGGGGGACACTAAGAGAGGGGAGGGGAGGGCGCAGGGGCTTTGCTGCTCCCAGCCCAGAGCCGCAGGTGGAGCCGAAGTGAGGGCTGTGGTGAAGCTGAGCTCATCAATCATCCCATGCTCCATCCACAGGGTTACCACAGCCTCTTCTGCTACCCTGTTCTTGTCCAAGGCAGATCTGGGTGGACCTCTGGCCTGCTGTAGCACAGCGATTTCAGCTTTCACACCTCCTACAACATGGGCAACAAATAATAAATGTGATGGTTACTAATAATAGCCCACCCTCTCCATCCCTGATGGTTTATGCATGCATAAATGCTGCAGAGTCAGTTCAATATTCCCCCCCGGTTCATTAAACGAGCATCCATTTTCCTGCAGATAAGACGGTTCGTCAGGGGAAGGGATGATGGTAACTCATTTGTCACACTTGTTAAATGTAAGAAAGGCTGGCTTTGGGTCACTTCCAATTTTGTGTTAGCTCTGCCTTTATCTGAGCAGCCCCATGTCTGCATGCCAAGCAGGGTGGTTCTCCTGTGTGGCATGGGAGATGGAGACGGCGGCACCATCCCCGCAAGATTTCACAGAGTTGGGGGCAGTATCCGAGTGCAAAAGCACTTGCAACATGGCTCCAACGAGTCCCAGCTCATAGAGAGGAATGCACTTGTTATTGCAAGAGGTGTGAGGCATGGTGGTCCTGCAGTGACCTAAACCTGCATCTTTTAGCCCCCAGCACTGCATGAATTATCCCCCAAGCCCATCTTGCCAGGCTTGTGTTTGGGCTGCAAAGATTGAGAGGTACAATGGGCACCTGGATGGTGAAAGATATCGAACCAAGACCTTGGGAATGGCCAATGTAAGCTTAGTGCAGGTTCAGGTGGAGGGAAAAGGTGATGCAACCTCACCTCTGTGCTCTTCCTAACCCTTGGAGCATTTTGGGGGGACTAGTCCAAGTCTTGCCTAAACTAGCACCATCCCAGTGGGCTTTAATTTGCTCCAATTATCAGGTGCCAGCTCAGGGTGGCTGCAACACAAATCATTTTGGTTGCACCCTCTTTGGAGGCATTGCCATCATGACAGGCCACCTCCTTCCTCTGCCAGGGACAAGGACTGGATACAGCCCCTAGATATGTTAAGATGGCAATGCCAATGACTATGACCCCTTAGATCTTGCTTCAGGGAAGGGAGCTAGAAATAACCAAGAGAGGCTGGTATGGGGCCTCCACAACTTCCCTGGGCAACCTATTCCAGTGCCTCACCACCCTCATAGTGAAAAATTTCTTCCTGAGATCTAATCTAAATCTACCGTCTTCCAGTTTGAAGCCATTACCCCTCCTCCTATCACTACACACCCTTGTAAAAAGTCCCTTTCCAGCTTTCTTGTAGGCCTCTTTCAGATACTGGAATGTCTGGTTGAGTAATCATAGAGCAATTCATGGCTGAGATGCTTCCCAGGGCACCATGTACTGCAGTGCTGGCAGAAACTTCAGTGCAAAACAGACCTCTGATCTGGTCTGGTATGGAAACGCTCTCCAGTGAGTGGGGAGCAGGTAGGACTTCAGGTCCTTCTGTCTGTAGCTTCCCCCATAAATGAAGTCCAGGCCAGGGTTAAGGCATGGAGACCTGGGCAAGAAGGAGGTGACATCTCATGAGGCTTTCAGGGAAGCATCCTCATGGTCTGTCCCCACATTCTACTATGGCACAGCCCTCACTGAGTAAAGCCCAAAGACAGCATGTTGATTTAACCACACGCTCAGCAGAAGATGAAGTGTCCCACAACAGCCTGTCTGCATTCCCCATCTCTTGGTGCACCATCGCTTTCGTGGTGGGCACAAAGGTGGACGCTGTTGCCTCCTCCCGGCTCTAAGGCTGATCAGCAGCGACCTATCTCTCTTGGTGTCACGTCATCTTACAGCTGGAAAAAGATGAGGCAGCTGCGGCATATGAGATGAGATGAGATGAAGGGTCAGAGGGGCTGAAAAGCTTTATTTTAGTCCTGGTCTTGCCATTCATTTGTGTTGTTTTCAAGGCAGGGTGTGTTGATTTGCAGCACTGCAGGCAGCCGCAGGCAGCTATCAGGAAGAGCTCCGAGCTCCTGCCTCATGCAGTGGCAAACGCATGGTGTCTCCGAAATCTGGCTTTCAGTAACGACCCCAGGAAGTGCTGCGGTAGCAGCAGGTTCATGCTGCAGTGATTTATTTCTATCTTCAATGTTGGTCCTAGCAGGAGAGGGGGGACCTGTCTGCTCAGCTGCATTTGCTTGCTTGCGATTGATCGATCAACACGGGAGTCGCTGAGGTCTCTGATCTTAAATCTGGATCTGCGCCCTCTTTTATGGCTGCATGCGGCCCTGACCTGCAGCAGCATCCCTCACACCTGCTTTAAATCGCTCCCAAGCAGCTGCTGGTGACATTAGCTTTTTCTCTTGCAGCCTGTAGGCACCAGGAGCCTGGCCCTCCTAAGGAAGGAATTAACCCAGCAGCACCAGATATCAGAGGTATCTTTATTGACCATTGACAGAAGTACAGCAGCACTCAGTTTAGGGGGCTTAGGTGAGTTCTTCAGAAGGTGCCTTCCTTCTCAGCATTGCTGGGAGATCCTGAGGAGAAACCTGCCCTTTAATGCTTTGGGGTTTCTCTGGATCTCTCTGGAGCTTTGGGGCTCCCTAGCATGAACTTCCTAAGATCCTCAGCTCTCCAGGGGTCGGGAGTTGTTTGAACCAGTGGATGAAACACAAGAGAGGAAAAGGAAAAGATACCCCTGTACATCAGAGATGGTGGGGTGATCTGAACACATCTGATATGTTGTGAACCAGCCCTGCCACAGACACCATGCACCACTACAGACACCTCCCACTCGGCAGGACCCCACTTCTCCCCAGAGCTCAGCTTTCTGCTGCCAGGCATGCGTTGCTCTCAACCTTGCACACTCTTGTCACACGGCTTGTTTGCCATAAAATAAATATTTCGTGGTCTATTTTTCTCCCTGTACGTGTGTAAGAGTGAGACCCTTTCCTACAGCAGTTCACAAACTGTTTGGGGGCAGGAAGGGTGTGCTCAGCTGGGCTGATCAACTCATTTCATTTTTATTTATGTATTTAATTGGCTTTTTTTTTTTTGCAATCAAGGTGGAGTGGTGGTTTGGTTTTTTTTTTGCGTCCTTGCTACAAGAAACAACTGCAGACACTTCTGGCATAGAGGCATTTTGGCGGCACCCGCTGCTGTTGGCCTCACTCTAGTAGTCAGTGAGGGGGTATCGCAGGAAGATGAAGATAAGGATGATACAGAAGGTGGCAAGGGCTGAGCTGGTGATGTTAAAAAGCCGGGCTGTCTTGGCATCTTCGACTGCTCCATTTAAGTCATTGAGGAGTTTCTTATCCCGGACCTGAGACCAAAAAAAAAAATAAATAAATTGGGAGATGTATAAAAAGACATAACTTGTTTCTAATAATATCCACATTTTAGGGTACCTGTGCTGTGGATGAGGGGTGGGCTGTGCCTCTGCATTTGAACACTTGGGGTGCTATAAAACACCCTGAGGTGAGGTTTGCACCCTGGCTCTGCTATGGGTTGACTTTGTGAAGCCGAACACTGTAATGCCTGTAGGCTGGAAACCTCTGGGAGTGGATAAGACCTGGAAGACTGACCCGTTGCTATTATGAACCAGGCAAACCAGGTCCTCGTGGCCCCTGGAGTGGGGCAGTGCCATTTTGAGCCCAAGGATGCACAAGGGAACTGAGGCGCCATCGTGCAACCCATGCATGTGGGCACTAAAGCATCCTTCCCACTGTGTTGCAGCCACCCAGCCCTGCAGTGCCAGGCATCAGCTTGCCTGGCCCGCCAGTGAGAAGGCTGGCTGTGGTTTTGGTGTGCATGCCCTTGCCTTCATCTGTGCTGAGGGGATGAGCGGGCAAAACCTGGCACGGCATTCTACTGCAGCTCCAGGGCTGCGCACGAGCCTCCAGCGTATTAAGCAGTCCTGGGTTAATGAGTTCCTTTTGCAGGTTTTATGCGGCTCGTGTAGCATCTCTGCCACTGGCAGTTTTCAATCCTGGCAGCATGGTTTGCTCTCTTCATTGTCCTGCGAGCTGGGACCTTCATGGGCTTGCCTTGGGACAGCACTGCAGTTGGGTAAGGATTGTACATGTCCATGTCACTGGCTTGCCTCCACCTCCACCAGGCTACCAGGCAGTGCATAGCACTGCCAGGCAGCGATGGCACCAGCAGGCAGTGGCTGGCACAGCTAGGCAGTGGACGGCATCGTCAGGCGGTGAGCAGATGGCCCTGCAAGGCAGCAATGCCACTAGCAGGCAGCGATGGCATTACCAGGCAGCAGATGGCATTGCCAGGCAGCGACGGCACCTCCAGGCAGCACATGGCACTGCAAGGCAGTGATGACGTTGCAAGGCAGCAGATGGCACAGCCAGGCAGTGATGCCACTAACAGGCAAGGATGGCACTACTTGGCAGTGGATGACACAGCCAGGCAGTGCATGGCACTACCAGGCAGCGGATGGCATCCCCAGGCAGTGAATGCCACTAGCAGGCAGTGATGGCACTGCCGGGCAGCAATAGCATCGTCAGGCAGCAGATGGCACAGCCAGGCAGCTGATGGCACTGCCCGCCAGCAGTAGCTGTGCCGTTTGACCCCAGCAGATTAGCAGTCAGGCTCCATCCCTTCCTAGCAGGGATGTGTCCCCGTCCCCAAACTACCCTGTCAGCCGGCACTCAGCACACCCAGGCAGCTGGAGCCAGGAGGATGTGGGATGAAAGGACCAGCAGACTTTACCCGTCTTCCCTGTCCTATATCCCAGTGGGGTATCCAGGGGCTGGCACGGCATGGCAGTGCCTGCTTTGCTGCCCACTTTGTGGCCGGAGGGTTGCAGACCGCAGGGCTGCGTGTCCTTCACAGCAGCAGAGCACCATCAAGGCGCTGCCGGCTGAACGCTAGGTGTCGGTGGCAGGCTGCAAAAACCTACCTAGAAATATTTAACGGCTTTTATCGACCAGGAGCTTTCCAAAAAGACTCTGCGATGGATTCAGACTACATCCTAGTGACTTTTTCTGTCTCCCTCCTGCAGTGCTCACCCACGGGGCTGACCTGAAAGCCTTCTGTGACTTGCTGGATATGGGAAAGGGTTGCTGAACCCCTCATTCCCACTGAGCCATGCTGGTTCATGGGGACTCACGGGGACTCCAAAACCACGTCTCAGACACTCAAGCAACGTCCCCTCCTCTGTCATACCAGTGAGGACCTCTCTGCACAAGCATCCCCTGCTCTTCATTAATCCTGGACTGTGGGGAGGGAGGCTGCTGCTGGCATGAGGCCTGCAGAAGCTGGCGCCGGCAGGCACATAGGCAAGAATGAGAGCTCTGTTTTCCTTCTCGTGTTAAATCCTGTGGTGCCATGTCCTCGGCTTCTGTTGCACCCCACTCCTGGGAGCCTGCAGCTGGAGCCGGGGCCATCTGCCCATCACCATGCTGCTGAGTGCTTGGCAGCTTCAGGGCATCCTCCTGGGGGTGGGGACAGCGGACAGTCACAAACTGCATGGCTCTGTGGCATGCTTGGCTGCTGCTCCCAGAAGCAGAGATAACCTCTAGGAAGGCAGCAAGCCGGCAGCCTGGGAGCCTGCACGCCTTTTGGTGTCAGCTGTGTGTCCGGGATGACTCACCTTAGAAATTCTTTGGTAGGTTTAGCATCCTCCCAAAAACCCCTGGGCGAGTACAGAGGTCCCTGCAGCCAGAGCCCCACGGGTGCTGGATTTGGGCCAGAAATCCCACCTGCTGCTCCCAGCAGGCTCTTTGAAGCTCTCACATGCTTGCCTCTTCCCAGCAGCAGGGCTGCTGGAGGCAAACCCTGCACAGAGCAAATGCCTTTTGCTCCTTCCTGACCTGGGAGAGGTAACTCTCCACTGCAGGCAAACTGGTGTTTGCCATCAGTGTGTGCCAGGCAGACAGAGGTTTCTCCAGCAGACCAGCATGGCCGGCACACCAAGTTCTGCAACCCTCCTGCTGCCGAGCTGCTTGCTTTGTCTTTGTAGGGGCAGTGCCTCTTGGCCCCAGGAGCTCTCCCCTGCTCCTTGGCTCCTGCCCCTCCTGTCCCCGGGGCGCCCTGCCACCCTAATTTCTGTGGCCCAGCCCTCTCCCAGTGCTCCCGGCAGCCTCTCCCACCTGACACCAGCTCGCACTCATGACCAGCGCTTTAGCTCTTTCCCACGGTGCGCTTCAGCAGCCCCTGCCCTTGGCTTTCCCGTGGCTCTCCCTCTGGCCCTGCTCCAGTCAGCTGCTGCTCAGCATCTCCAGGAGGGGGTGCCCGGGGCTGCCCTCTCCCCAGTGCCCTCATTTCCTCGCAGTTCCTTTTTTGTCCTTCCCATCTCTTGTCTTCCCTGTTGTTTGGGCCCAAATGAAGGTATGGCCAGCCACCTTCGGCTCCTACCAAAGGGCACCCAGCTGCCTCCTCTCCCTGCCCCTCTGGCTGGTCCCACCTGCCTGCACCTGCCAACCCCTGTGGCACATGGTGCTCTGCTGCATCCGCTGTCTCCAGCAGCCCCCTGCCCTTTCCCTACCCTTTCCCTTCCATAGCTCTCCTCCGGCTGCTCTGTCCTTGGTTGCCTGGATCCCACGTCCCTGCTGAGTCCTTAGTCCCCTTCTTCTCCCTTATTATTTCCCCATACAACCTATGGCTTCAGCGGTCACCCTCATGCAAATCACCCCTTATTATCCATTATAATTTATATTGCAATGGAGCCTCTAAGCACCAGGCAAGTGCTAGGGCCCCTGAGGCACACAAGCGCAATGAAAAGGCATTTCTCTTTCCAAACTGCTTGCAGCCCCAGCCTCCCACATCTCTCCAGTGGCCTCACCTCCTCCCGCCCAGCCTTGCACACCCAGGTGCTTGCAGACATCTCCCTTCAATGTCCTGCTGCGGCATCAGAGCCAGGCTCTGGAGGAGGAGCTCTCCTGGAGAGCAGATATGCATTTCGGCTCCTTCCCTGCTCAGTCCTTAAGGAGATGCCAGTGTCTTTCTCATAACCTAGCCTCAGCTTTTCCTATTTTCATGCTTCTGTGGCCACCATCACCACAATGTGCTGGCAGCTGGTGCATGAGCATCTGGGAGCTCTGGAAGCTGCTTCCTTCCACAGCCGAGAAGGTGAGGCATGGGGGGGGACAGGTCCCCAAAGACACAAGGCTGAACCCTCCCAAACCCAAGTGTGGTGTTTCTTTAGTCACAGACTGTTGTCTCATCATCACTTTGACCCTTCTCACCTTGCCTAAAATTATTTGGGGATTGTTGGACCTGCTTTGCACTGAGATGACTGGCTTGTAAGATTAATTACCCTGCATCTGCTGGCTGCGGGGTTTCCCCAGGCACCCTGAAGCACTGTGTGGTGGCTCTTTTGGACATCCCACCCTGGACAAGGCAAAGCTCATCTCTGGTCTGGCTTGACAACTTATATGTTTCCTTTCCTCTTCCATGCCTGGCCTTCCACAAAACACAGCCTGCTTTTGTGGTTTAACATGCAAACATTCCTCCTCTCCTCTCCCACCAGCAAAAAGCAGTGGTGTCCTCTCCCTCCATTCCTGCTTATCTGTAACCTTGCTGCTGCTCACCTTGTCCTCCACCATCTCCAGCTCACCTTGTCTTACACCATCTCCATCTCACCTGGTCCTCCAGCAGCTCCAGCTCACTTTGTCCTCCAACATCTCCATCTCACCTTGTTCTCCAACATCTCCAGTGTGCCAGTGCCCGAGGGCTCTTTCTCTCCTCCCTCTGACCACCATCTCTTGCCTTTCCTCCCCTTGGGGCTTTGCCTTCAGCTTCTTCTCCGAGTGCTCCCTCGACTCCTACCGTCCCACTCCTTCCTGGTCCCTTCCCCAGCAGCCACCTCCCCTCTCTCTGCTCTGGGGCTTGGCCCCTTTCGTTTTTGGGAGCAAGGAACTTGCTATGCGGGTACAAAGTGCTGCCTCAGCTTGCAGGAGGAGACAAATGGTTTGTTGATAATGAGCCTAATGAGGCTGTATTTAAGGCAGCCCAGCTTTTAGCATGCAGCCCACAGCTGGTTGTCTGTAAACCCATTTCCGTGCAGAGTTCTGCATCCTTACACATAAAGAGCTCTGGAGGGGATCCTTGGATTTATTTGCTCTGTGAATTGGTCAAGAGCTCTCCAGCCTGTACAACTCCACCATGCCGGCACTGGCGTCACGGGGCTGTCGCCTCGGTGTTTCACCCACCTCCATAAACCATTGCTCCTCCCAAAAAGCAGGCTGAGAGCCTGCCTGAGAGGCTGGGTGCCACAGCTTCTCTGCTTTTTGGGGTTAATAAATAGCAACAGATTTGTGCCAGTCAGCGTCCACTCGAAACAGGGAAGGTAAACACATGGTGAGAGGGGAAGGTAAACAGCCGTGCCTGGAGCTGTGTGTTAAGGGCTGGGCAGAGAGGGCAGGAGAGCTCAGCTCTCCTGGGGTGCTATCACACTGCAAATTTCGGTGGCCTCGAGGGGCAGGACAACTCTGCGAGCAACCCCATGGGCTGCTGGTGGGGCTTAAAAAGCCAGCAGGGCTTCTTGCCATCTTCATCTTTATACAACCACAACATGGCATCCATACTGCGGCTCCTCTCAGATCCCAGCTCCTCTGATCTACAACCTCATGGAGTAATGGGTACTGAGAAGGACTTGGTTGGTCCCAGCAGTCTCTGGAGATGGCCCTCCTAATGCCTAAAGTGAGATTTCCTGCCACCCGGTGCTGATGCATCATTCATTACCACTTGGAGCTGGGAAAGAGGAGGGGAGGGATCTGTCGAATATTGGGCCGCAGCATTTGCTCCTGATGAAAACCAACTGAATCCAAAACGTTGACACTGGAGTGATCCTCACATCTGGGCTGGGCTGGGGTTAAGGTTATTTCAGGGTTTCTAACTTCCCTGGTCCTGCTGTTTATCTCTTCTTCCCCAGCACCAACGCGAGTGCCCTGCTTGCACTCCCGGAGGCTGACCTTGAGAAGCCTGACATGCTAGAAATAACCCCCAGAGGGATATGTGAGTCGTTGCGACTCTGTTGCAGCCCAGCAAGCTGGATCTGCTGAGGATCTGGCCTGCTATGGGTGTAAATAAAAACGAGATGTGCCGTCACACTGTTATTCAGAGAGCTTGGCTGGGGTGTCTGTCACACAGAGTACTTGGCTTGGATGGCACAGTCTTTGCCCTCACCTGACTTCATGTGTTTCTTTGAGTAAGAGCGTAAATTCTTTGGTGCTGGGGTGGGGTTTTGGCATTTTTTAGT
Organism: Burhinus oedicnemus; assembly: GCA_008921705.1. Classification (NCBI taxonomy): domain Eukaryota; kingdom Metazoa; phylum Chordata; class Aves; order Charadriiformes; family Burhinidae; genus Burhinus; species Burhinus oedicnemus. The sequence goes on from VFFE01005072.1 coordinate 254,882, forward strand.
AAATGGTGGTCACCATGAAATAGCATTTCCATGCAGAAAGAAATCTAGAAGGCTGCAGCTCGCGTGCAAAAGGCCAGGCAGACATGGAGGTACTGTTTTCCCAGCTGCAGCTGAAACCAATAAAAGTGGGCATGGGGAAGGACACAGCTTTACGGTAATATTTAAGTGTACCCAAACATACATCTGGCTTCCAGTGTGGGCATTGTGCTGCCGAAACTAGTGGAAATACCAGGAAATACCTGAAACTGGTGTGCTAAGGTCCATCTCATGGGCTTGGGGCACAAAGGAGCTACTGCTTTGTTAACAGTACGAATCTGGCAAAAGCAGATTGTATTTATGGCAGGGTATTGAAAATGCTATTTCTGATAATGAAAACAATGATTGTGAGGTTGCTAAATGTTTCAGTTATTTAAAGGAAATGGAGAAAGCATAACCTGGGAACTGTTTAACGCCATCAGCACCCTGATGGCCCTTCAGCCAAGGAAACCTGTGCTATGCTGGCCAAGGGCTCTGCCGCCAGAGGTTCCAGAATGGGCTCAGGGAGGGGAAGGTGCTGCTCCCCTCCTCTCCCTCCCACTGCACCTTACTCCATCTCTGCAGAGCACAGACATCCTAGAAAGGCTGGGACTTAAGTTATCTGCTGCTAAATTGTCCTTACATTTAATTGCAGAGGAACAAGAGAAGTCAGTTTAAAGGGACATCTATCCCCAGGGCATTCCTTGCTTCTGCTTTCTCTGAACTTCTGGGAAAAACCTTACTGACTATGAAAGAGATGAAAACAACAGGCTTCTGGAGAAATGACCCTAACATCCAGCCTGGCTGCGATGTTGTGAAGGTCTCTGCAGTAGCTCTGAGTGAGGAAGGACCCCATCTTTCTTAACATCCCAAGACAGACCTTCTGCTACTATCCCAGCATCCCTGTTGCCTCCCACCACCCATCCCAACAGCAGCCCGGGAGTGCATTCGCCATCCCTTCGGCCACTTGCTAGCTCTGTCCTGTGCCTCTGAGGGACATTTTGTTTCTATTCTCCCCCTGTCACAGAGTCACGGCCACTGGGGAGCTCCAAGATCAGAGCAGGGTTATTTCTACCCGCTCAGCTCCACATCTGTTTGGGTACCACCGTTACATCTGATCAGCTACTGCCTCTGCAGTCCAAAATCCAACGCTGGTTTTTGACACATCTTCCATTTTCCTTTCCCTGATTTGGAGCATATTTGCCCATTTGCCTTCCCTTGCCACTGCTGCTTTTTTTCACACTGGAGTTTTCTAGACCTTTGCAGCCGGATGCTGAGCCCATGCCTCTGCCCCGGCACGAGGCTCCAGCCCCGGGTTACTTCTGGGCTTTGCCCTTTCTTCCACCTCGTGTCAAGGATAGTGAAGGGTGCAGCCTTTAAAAACCTTGTAGATGGCAGACCCTACTCTGTCCTGTCCCCTGGGGATGGGTCAGTCCAGTTCTCAGGCTGTCCTGCCCCCACTGCTGGCTGCAGCTGACAGACCGCATATACCCAGATACCCGCTGTAGCTACTGCCGTGTCCCCGTGACGTGAAACCCTTTCTTAGCCTGCTGCGACCATGCCTCTTGCATGGGAAAGATGCTGATCATTAAAGGCAAATTCAGATGGGCAAAGACACACAAAAACTGAGGCAGCCAGTTTCTTCCCTCGCTGGCTGAATGAGTGGATGTGTTAAGGGACTCCTTCCCCCCAACTCATATTAGGCTGCCACTGCCTGGATTTGCCCTTGGGTCAGTCCCGCTTGTAGTGATGCTCAGCCCCAGCATGATTTAAACTATTAAATGCCTTGCACAGGCAGCAGTGAAGCCTGCTGCATGCGTGGCGGATGGGTGCTCATCACCCATCCCTGGGAAGGGGAAACTGAGGCAGACACCATGGTGCCAGTGCTGGGTGAGCCCAGGGCATGAGTCTGTGGACTTGATCCCAAGCCTTTCTGCTGGAGACCCTGACGGGCTCCGGAGCAACCTCTTTGCAGTGCTGCGCACTCGCAGTCCAGCTCGTGGGAGCTGGATGGGGTTAATTGATCTGCTTCTGTGATGAACACTGTCTGCACCCTGGCCTTCCTCTAAATGCTGCCTGCCAAAACAAATCAGCTAGCTCCTCTCCCGGGCCACCCAGCTGCCCCGGGCTCTCTGTGCATCCATTCAGTTAGTTTTGAGGCTGGCAAGCTGGGGAGGGGAGGGCAGCCCGGGCTCCTCTCTCCCAGCAGCTGCTGAGGGGCTGCCGGTTTGCTGGGTGCCATCCCTCCCAGGCTGCTCTCCCCTGCAGCTACTGGGAGTAACCCAGTCCTGTCCCATTTGTTGGCTATGCTCCATGCCATCTCCCTCTCCATCAACACGGCTCTATTTCCCCCCCAGCCCTGACTCTGTGCAAAGCCCCCCTGCACTCTCTTCTGCCTCCTCAGCTACCTGCCTATCCCACAATGCTGGCAGGTTCCAGGGTTTGCCTTGGGATTTACAGGGCTCAGAGGAGAGGTGGAGGGGGCAGGGCGGGAAGCTGAGCACCAGCTCTGGTGTTTTAATTAGGGAGAGGACCAGAGGGAAACAGGCAGGGTTGCCCTGCACCTTGGCAGCCTCCTCTCCCCCCACACAACTCGCCAGGTGCCGGCTGATCCTGGCCGGCTGCTTCTTACTGCTTCTGCCCGACCACCCGATGCTGCTGGATTTTACGCTGACAAGATCTCTAATCAAGAAGATCCTGAAGAAGGGACTGAGTGCTGGGGTGTCTGTGGACACAGCATGAGCCGAGCCAGACCTGCGTTGCCTGCCCGTCACCCTGCTGCCGCGGTACAGAGGAGCCTCTGAGGGTACTGGAGCAAGTCGAAGTACCTCTTCCCCACCTAAAGCAATGTCCCCAGCTCCAAAACACACCTCGGCTCTCCCCATCTGCGTCCCCAGTGGTGCAACCTTTCATTTGGGTGGCAAAGATGTGATTTACACCAGGTGCAACCCCCAAATGCTCTCCCCCTCTCCAGCCAACCCTTACCCCTCACCTCACGCTCAGTACTCACTTTCAATGAATAGGCCAAGGCGATGAAGCCGAGGCAGCAGAAGTTGAGGTATACGAAGTTGAAGATGGACCAGAGATAGTAGTCATTCACCTCGGTGGTGTCAGGGTAGATTTCGATGACAGTGGTGGGGTTTGTCATCGTCTTCTTCTCCACCGAGTGCTTGCATGGGACCGCTGGCCGCAGGCTGTCCCCTTTGCAGCTCTTACTCTCCATGAGATAAACGGCGGAAGAAGGAGAGAGGACGGGTGAAGCTTGCCGGAGAGCTGGGGGCTTGGCGATGCAGGCGAAGCAGCCCTGCGGGGGGCCCTGAGGGGGTCTTGGGGTCCAGGCCACCCCCTCAAAGGGGCACGGCGGGCCCAGGGGGGGGTCCTGTGTCCTCTCCGTGGTGGCTGCCGCGGTGTCACCGCACTCTGCCCTGGCAAAGCGAAAGCCCCCCCCCGTAAAAAAATGGGGGTGAGGGGATGGAGAGGTGGGGGGGGAGAATAAAAAAGGGGGGAAGGAGCGGAAAAGGGGAGACGTGGGGGAAGGCAGGGGAGAGAGAGGGACCGGGAGACAGAGGAGAGAATGGGGAGAGGAGCGAGGGAGTGAGCAGAGGAGAGAGGGAGGAGAGGAGAGGAGAGGAGGGCAGGCAGGAGGGGGAGGAGGGAGCACCGCTACACCCGGGGACCACGAAGCCGCCGCCTCGGCGCGGAGCTGCCGCCGGTCCCGGCCCCGGTCCCGGCCCCGGCGGGGGGCAGAGGAGCAGGCAGCAGCGGGCAGCAGCGGGCAGCATCCCTCCCCCTCTCCCTCGTCCTCCCTTCCTCCGCTGCCCGCTGTCCTGCGTGACCCGCGCTCGAGTCACGAGTGGGGAAATAAATTAAAGAAAAAAAAAAAGGCGGAAACAAAAGCAGAAAGAAACACTTGGGAGGAGCTGGGGGGGCTCCAGGGGAGTTGCCAGCTAGCCGCGCTGCCCCCCGCCCCCCCGGAGCCCTTCCCGGCAGCCTGTGGGTCTGTCTGTCTGTCTGGCGGGGCCTTCTGCTTTCTGTCCCATGCCGGGATGGGAGCGGGTCGCTCGGCTGCGGACGAAGCGGGTCTCCCGGTGCGGCAGAGCAGCCCGGCCCCTCGCCCTCCCTCTCTCCCGGGGGGGCGTTATTTTTGGGGGGCTTTTTTTTTTTTTTTTTT
>VFFE01005072.1:259087-279957 GCA_008921705.1 Burhinus oedicnemus
GGCTAGGGCTGGGCGGGGGGTGGTTAGGGGCTGGGAAGGTCAACCTGCAGCCCCCTCGGTACCCCCCCAAGCATGCTCTACGCAGGAGAGCTCCTCCGTGTCTCAGCGCTTCTCCTCGTGTCCTCCGCATGGGGACGTCACCTCCTGCTTGGAGCATCCTGGTAGCGCCCCGCCAGAGAAGAACATCTCCTGGGCCCCGGCTGAGCGGCTTCCCCGGCCTTCCAGAGGGGATGCTCGGCCCAACAGTTCCCAGTATCACCCACAGAGACCTTTGCAGTGGGGACTTGCTGCAGCCTGGGTTGTGGGTTCGCTCCCATGGGTATGGGTGAAAATGTAAAGCAACTGTGGCAGGGGCGTGTAGGGACAATGGGGACAGCATGGTGAGGGGAGGTGGTGGCGATGTAAAGCCGTGGGGAAAAAAGTGCTCTGGTCATGGGGGATGGATGGAAAGGGGATAAATCCTGTGTGCGGGGAGATAAATCCTGCCGGCACTGAGCAAATCCCAGTGCGGGTAGAGGCGGGAGCGCCCTGGCAGCAGGATGCAGGGCTTGCGGCTGCTTTAGGGGAGGGAGGTGGGGATGTCACGAAGGATGGACAAGCCAGGGAGGATCTGGCTGTGCCTGGGCTTGGCACAGGATCAGGGAAATGCTTGCTGCCTCCCCTCGCCAACTGCCCTGGGAGCTGCATGGAAACCAGATTCTGGAGTGCTGCGGTAGCATCCCCACAGGGATGTGGTGCCAGAGAGCAGCTGGTGCCATGCAGGGACAGCTTGCAGGTCATTCGTGAGGCTGAAGCCATGGCATGGGGAGGGTGAGGACATGAGGACATGCCGTGTCACCCCACAGCAGCAGAGCCTGGCCTGGCACAGGTGGCCTGGATGCAGCAGCCAGTTTGGCTAGGGTGCTAGGGGAGGGGAGCAGAGAAATCCCAGAGTACTGGAAACAGGCTGGGTAAAACAACAGTTCGTGTGAGTGGTACCTGCAGGCAAGGGAAATCCTCTGGAAGTGCCTTAAGCCTACTCACAAAGTGCTGAGCTAAGAAATAAGGATGGTAATTCACTCGGCTGTTCACAGGCAGGTTTGGCTCCTGTGTAAGGGCACCCACCCCATGTTCATCCTGGTGGGTTGGTGTGATGTGAGGGGACTTCTTGCGCATCCACAGTTCTCCCAGACTGGAGGGGGTCCAATTTCCACGAGGCTGGTTTAATCCCTCTGAAGGCACCTGTGCTAGTTAAAACAGGACAAATTGCCCTCTGGTTCGTGATTTATCGCTGCTGGAGTGGTGTTGGGTCCTGCCAAAGTAAAGTGGTTTTTATTAGTGCTACGGCTGCCTGTGACGAGACCCAGATCTCTCTCCAAGAAGCTGCTAAGCAGCAGCAGCGCTAGGGTGAGAGTGATGTTCCCATGGGATTAAGAGGTTTGCAGGAGAGGCAGAGCCATGGCCAGCTGTTGTCAACTTTTCTGGAAGGCTTGGACAAATGCAGGCAATCCACAGCTGTGCAGAACATCCTTCCTGCAGGCTCAGAAGGAGCAACGAAACCCCTTGGATGCAGGTTGCTGCCTGCCATAGGAGCTACTGATGAGCCTGCTTTTCATTTGCCTGGGGAAAGTTGTGTACATAGGGCTGCTCCTCTTCTTAACATCGGGCAGGGATGGAGAGTGAGCAGAGAAAAAGGTCAAAGACGGGGTCTGGAGGAGGCAAGAAGAGGCAGTAGGGTGGTCTAAGGGAATGTGGGATTAACAGAGGTGAGCACGTTCCCTGGTGTGAATAGGATTGAAAGGTCAGGGAGGTTGAGTGGCTGCTTTTTCTCTTCTCCGGGCATCAGGTCAACCCTACAGTTTGCAGAACACTTTTGGGTCTTTGGGTTGGTAATTCATCATCTTTCTTGATGCTAAGCATGAGCAGTGAGAGATTGATTACTGTGGACCACAATGGTATGTATGCAGCATCACTGGTTCAAAAACTATTCATGTGACCCTTCAAAATTAGGGAACTGGCTTAAAAAAATAATGACACAAGGAATAAAACCCCTCAATATTCTGCATTATTTTAACACTCCTCCTATTTTCTGGGGGTCTTTAAAGGTCATGTGTGCAAGCCCTCAATCATAAGGCCTAGGACCACTTTCCTTTCAAATAAAAGCTGGAGTATGAATAATCGCCTGTATTACTGTGGCATCAAGGCCCACATTTCCTTGTGCTAAGAATGGGACAAACAGAACAGAAAGATGTTTCCTGCCCCAAAGCTATTCTGTAATCACGTTGGAGACGTGGGCTGTAGCATAACCAAGTGCTGTAACACCTGTGAGAAAGTCTTCCATCTCAAATCCTACTCCAGCTCTCCAGAAACCATTAGCAGGACCTGCCCCTGCTTTTTCCTGAAGAAGAAAGCCCAGAACCTCCTGAATGCTCTTTCCTATTCCCCCTGTAAAATTCTTCAATAGGTTCTAAGGCCCATAAGCAGTAAGGTGGCCTGAGTCTTGGAGGGGTAAATCCCATCTCCCCACTCTCCCTTGATCTCTTCTTTCCTGTCCTCCCCTGTCCTCCAAGCTTTCAGTCTGCGCTCTACTTCTTTTCCCTCCCAAAGAAACCTAAAAATAAATAAATCCAAGAAAGACCAGAAAAAGAAAAAGCCACCAGCCCCCAAAACAACATGCTTAGTCATTTATGATGAGTAAAAATAGTTTCCCAAATCAACAAATCACTGAGCCAACCAGATGAGCAAGTAATCTCCATAAATGAGGGGTCTCATCCTCCCTCTCCTTGAGCAGGTCATTGAGTGGGCTTTTGGCAAAGCCCACAGCAGAGTTGGTTGGAGAAGGATCAAGTCAGCCCTGAGGGTCAGGGCTAAGTGCCCCACTACTCACGGGGATATGTAATGAAAAATCGTATCTTCTTTGCTGCAGTGGAGATGTTTAATAAAGAGTGAGTTATCAAATTGTCATACGCACAGAGTTCTGCAGAGACGTGCAGTAAATGAGGGGGCTGGTGTAAACCTGAGGATTTGCTGGGCAAGATAATGTAGGGCCACGTGCCAGCTGCTCACAGGGTGGGGTGTGCTCTGCTCCCTGCTGGAAAAGCATAGGTGGACAATCCTGGCTCTTGGCTTCTCTGGCTCTTGGCCATGATCAAACCTGTGATTGTTCCCACTGAGATGTAATGTTCAGTAGTCATGGCATGATTAAACACTTAGGCACAATCCCCCCAGCAGAAACAACACCCTCGTATTCCCATCAATAAATATTTGGCAGCGAATGACTTGTTCTCCCCTTGGGCTATTGAGGAATGGTGGGCTGCATGATTGGTTTTCAGGATCCAGCCAGCCCTTTTGGGTTAAATCCATCTCTTTAACATAGGAGAACAGCTGATTGGGGTATTAAGGCATCCTGGGGGAGCAGAAGCTTGGGACATGCCAGTGGGGAAATCAGTCAAGCTCTGTGTGCTTAGATGCGTGGCTCAGAAAACAGGATGGGACTTGGCTGCATCTGTCTTGCTTATGTAGATGATGCTTTTTTCAAAGTAGGGATTAGCTCTTATCTTCCACCTGGCACATGGGGCCTTCATTCTACATCAGAGTCTCCAGCTCCAATACAGCAGTGCTAGAACTAAAAATCACACAGCCAAGCAAGAGGGATGGATTTTTCCTACATTTTGAAAAAAAACTGTTTTCTTCATCGTCACACTCCGAAAGCATGAACTCCATATTGTAGTGAGTTTTAGGCTGGACTTAGAAACTGGACTCCCACTTTAGCTGCTACAGGACCAGTCTATATCCCAAGTCCAGTAGGAGCTTGTTCTAGCTGGCCCAGGGGACAGCCTGAGTACCCTGTAGGAGGACTACCTTTGGCAATACTTAATCAGGAAGATGTGGCCCTAGAAGGCTGTATGCTAGGAGAGATGGCAGGAGTGCCTGCCACCCTGTTGGTGCTGGGTCAGGCAGGTGATGCTGTCCTGTCATCCTGCAGATGCTGGGTTATGTTTTAATACATTAAAAAAGACAAACCCAACAGTCTACCACCATGTTTCCTTATGCAAGAAAAGGGAAGGAGCCGTTCTGAAACATGTAAGTCCACCCAAGTGGATGACCAGACATACTGGGCCAACAAGTCAGGGAGACACGGTCTCTGGACACTGAGAAAGAGTTCGCATCTCAAAGGAAAGTCTACTCTCAGAATTAAGGGGGAAAATACTGTATTTTCTTTTCAATTTTTTATGATGAGACAGTAATTCTGACAGCAAATTAGATTAAAAATACCCAACAGTCACACAGTTAGAGTTTGGTTTAAAAATGCAACTAAAAGAACAAGGGGAGAAGACCCATTCAGGGAAGACTATGATGAACTGCTCCTCAAGCCTGTCCTAAGGTATGTCACTCAGGGCATCATTCTGGGCTGTGCTCTTTCCCCAGGCAGCAGTCTCCTGCCGGCCTGAGGACAGACATCAGCTCAGCCTTGGGTTACCGCAGAGGCTACGATGCGGACGGCGTAAGGCATTGCACACCCAGCAGAACTGTGGCCCGACAGCTTGTTCTGGGGCTGCACTGCACGTCCCACTTAAATAGGATGCTGAAGACATTCAAAACCCATCACCCGTTCCATGTCAGGCTTCCCCCCTGCATGAGGTCTGATTAGCGGGTACCCAAGAGGCTGTCTCTGTCCTGCTGCGCTGGAGAAATCCTGCAGCTGGAAAATGATGTAGCAGGACTTGGAGGAGCTCTGGGCACTTAATTGGTGTGAAACCAGGGCTCTCCAAAGACGTGCTGAGTATCTGCTGATTTTGGAGTACCTATTCATGATTTTTTTTTTTTTTTTGGTAACACGCTACTGTTCTCTAGCCAGTCTGCAACAGATGTCCTTAGGCATCCAGATGCAGCGTTGCAGGTGAAGACTACGAGCAGGCAGAAGCAAGCTTTAGGAGCAGCATTTGTCACATCCAGGGTTGCAGGGGACAATACACACAACAGAATCGTGCCCAGGCCTGTCCCCACTGCCCGTGTCAGACCCCTCCAAGGTGTGAGGTATGGTTATAAAGCCAAACCGATCAGCTGCAGCAGGTGGGGACAGGGGACATCCCCAGGCTACATGCTCACTGTTGTCCCACAGCACACCTCAGGACCTCTTCCCCATCCTTGCCTCCGATGTTCATGTTCACGGTGAATTCAATATTGGGGATGATGTATATGCATTTCATTGGGCATAACCATGTATTCACCCACTGCCCAAAGACCTTTCTTGGGAACTTCCTTGGCCCCACCAGTACTGCTGACAGGATTATCAGTGAATTTTGGGGAGCCAGAATTTTACCATCTGTTTTGCCTGGTCTGGGGTCACAGCCAGTGCTGATCTGGTCCTCTTGCCACCCTCAGCTTTGCCCCTCACCTGTACTGCCTAACTTCAGGACCTGATCCAGCACACTGGGAAAGTGGAGAGAGTCTTTTACTCCCAGCATGGGCTGGGATTCTTGGCAAACTCTCCTCTGCTTTCCAGTACTGCTTAAAACTCACTTTATCGTCCTCCCAGCTCCACCAGTGTTTGCCTACTGATGCCAGCCCAGTCAAGTGAGCAGCTCCACATGCACAGATCTCAGCTCTCCAGGAGGCTCTGCAAACACAGCTAAATCAGCTACAACCTCTCCAGAACAGGATTGTGCCTCACTCCATCTGCAACACAGGGTGGACATGAACAGAGCTCCCACCAGTGTTAGTAAGGTGGAAAGAAGGTAAGGAGGGTGTTAGAGGCAGTTGGGTTTCAGGACAGGGCAGCAGGGAAAGCAAACGCAAGTCCAGCAGCTGCCACGGCACCCTCCTACCTGGGAGGCTTGCTGGCTCTGCCAACTGTCTCTTGAGTTTTGGCAGTTCACAATGCTGTGAATAATGTTTCCAAAAGGTATTATGTGGCTGAAAAAACATCTATGGTTTTTATCAGTGTGATTTCAGCTTAATTGCTTTAGTAAACATTATTCTCAGCTCACTGGCTGCAGATGAAGCTGGGAAGATATGTGGTTTGGGGAACCCAGGAGAAGTTTACCAAACTCAAGAGAACCCATGTCAAGTGACTTTGCCCAGAAGAAAGCTGGGCCTTCATGGCCATGAATTCAAGTTACCTCTATTATATGCTATCTTGACCCCCTTTACGTTCGGACTTCCTGAAGAGTCCCACTGGCTGGAGCCACCCTACAAATCACTGCCCTGTTAGGTCAGGCACATGGACATCATGCCTCCAGCTCTCTCACTAGTGCCATCACTACACAAGAACACACCACCAGAGTGCTCAGGCTCTGAAACTCAACCCTTGGGCATGCTGTTGTGATCCCCCATCACTCCAGCCCAGGATGTGCTCTCCTAGGACCAAGCCAGCACAAACCCATTGAGAAATGACCTAGTGGTCACTGCCTCAACCCATCGCGGAGGCGTGATGAACTCTCCCCCGCCTCCTGCTCCCCCACTTCATCAGTGAACAAGCAAGTAGTAAATAACATGCTGGACAGCCTTCCCCGTCCCTTTCCCGCAGCACAGAAGCCCAAACCCAAGAGCAGCCGCACAGCCTCTCTGCAGGAACAGAGGCATCGGGTGCTAGCTCCAGCCAGCTGCCCCCCAGGAAGGAGGCCAGGGCTGGAAGACATGAGAGGGCCTTGTTCAGCTCTGAGAATCAGTCTTAAAAACAAATACTGGAAGACCTAGCAGTAAAGCAAGGGGCTACTCCAGCTGGAGGTGTCAACTAGAGACCTCCCAGCACCACTTACTCAGAGGGGAAAAAGTAGCTAGCAGGGCACTAATGACTATTTTCCATGTAATTTTAAATCTAGTTCCATTTCTTTTTCTTTTTTTTTCTTTTTTTTTTTTTCTCTCTCCTTTCCACTCACTGGATTTCTAATCCTTCTCTACGGCTCCTGTGCATGTGTGTAAGTGTGTGTGTGGCAGAGGCAGTGGGGATCAGGCGCTTAGACACATTTGGCAAAGCCAACAGAGTCATTATCACGGTCAAAGACGGTGTAGTAGGGACCGATGAAGACGTCTCCCAGGATCCAGAGCGGGCCCCCGGGCGGTGGGACGTCCAGGCCTGAAAAGCCGCTCAGGCAGATGGTCTCTCCTTGTACAGAAACCTAGAGAAAAGAGTGAGAGCTTCAGTCCGAGGAGGTCCTCCCCTTCCCTCAACCTCGCACGCTTGGCAATAACACCTGCCAACACCAGCTGTGCTTCAGCCTCTCCCAGCCTGCGATCCATAGCTTGCAAAATAATTCCCAACCCACCGCTCCCATGGCTCCAAACCCAGCTCCCCCTCCCAAGGCCCTTATGCAGCGAAACATCAAGTAAAGCCACATGTGCCCATAAACCTCCCAGCCCACACATCTCTGACTTAGAGCAATCTTTGAAATTCTGTACAAGATGATCCCTGCAAATTCACTTTGATGGCTTAAATGCCAGGCTGGTGGCCTCTGCTATGACAACGCTAGCATCATAGCAACAGAATCCAGCAGAAAAGGGCAAAATGTTTGTAGAAAGTGATGCAACAGTCTGCCTGCCCATTCTGTCCCATCCTGCTATCCCTCATGAGCATCATGCAGGGGGGTTTTGTCCTGCAGGACTTTGGTGAGGTTGCCTGGGTCCATGAGCCAGTGCCACCACCCCATCACCCCAATCTTTCAGACTTTTTCTTAAGTGCCTAGCTCCAGCCTTGCTTTTGCTGCTCTTGCGTTTTGGATTTCATGGTTGAGGTTTGAGTGGAGAAGGCAAAAGTTAGGCCTTGGGGGAGAAGCATAGGGCTGGCAAAAGCTGCCTGGACACACCTTGAAGACATACTGTTCTCCGGTGAGCTGGTAGGGCTTTCCTCCTAGTGTTAGTGTGACGACAGGCAGAGATGACACCTTATCGCAAGGGATCACATACTGAAAGACAAACAGTGAAGGCTTTAGATGGCAGCCCCATGCCCACAGGAAAGGGCATGGTCTCCCTTGCGCACAACCACATCTTTGCTGTGGTTTTTTTTCCCCCAAGAACTGCTTATCTCAGGGTGCAGAAGAGGCTTGAGCTGAGGTAAGCAAGCTGCTCCCTGCCCAGGGCTGCAAGCTGAGGGGCCAGAGGGTTTTAGGATTTTGGAGCCAAAGGATGCTGCATTCAGCTTTTGGCTCTGCTGAGCCCCAGGGCACAGCACCTGACGCAGCAGGGCTGGGGTTTTTCCTCTGCCACAGGAGGGGAAGACATGGCTTGATACAGCCTAGAGACACAGACAGGGATTCGTGGTGTGATGAATGGACAAAGCCGGTTTAATTAACACTGGCAAGTCTTAGGGAGGGTGGAAGATCTAAGCCAGTTGTTGCTGCAGCATGGTGTCTCCCCACACTGCAGAAAAGCCCTACAAGTGCTCATGTCTCCATGATGTTTCCTTCCTGGAGAGTCTTTATAATCCCTGTTCCTCCACAATTACAGGGAGGAGAGGTGACCTTGTGAGATTAGCTAAGATGGTTAAAAACTTGGCAAGGAAGGGTTGTCATTTGCATTAAATGTATTTGTATTAAAGTGTCTCTGGACTCACATTAACATGAATCCTTGTCCTCAGCTGCAACTCACACCCCTTTTCCTCTGCCTCCCAGAGGCAGGTGGCAGAGATGACCCAAAACCTCCTGAAGTTCACAGGACTTAGCTCTCTACCAAGAACATAAGCAGGGTGTCAAACGCTATCCAGTGTCAAAAGACAGAGGGGTCTCTGCTATGCTACAGGTTTTTCCAGGAGCACAGACTGGGAATGGAGAGCAAAGGGAGGAGAAGACCAGGGTCTCTACAAGCATCTGGGTGCAAAGCAGGGCATCAGCATGGATGCCACAATGGCCATGGACCCCGACTTTCCCAGCCCCGCCTCACCTGGCCTTTGATGAGTGGTTTTGCACCAATGGCTGTCTGCAGCTCCTTCACTTCCTTGGTGGGGCCAGTGATGAGCGAGGTTCCCGTGTCTACAATGGCCTCGCAGCCCCCTTTGCACAGAGTCAGCCCATTGGCAACGTCCACCCTGGGGAGAGATGCCCAGACAGAAGACAACTCTTAGAGGCCTCCACACAAATGCTGCAAGGAGCAGCAGGCAGAGCTGACTGCTGCCTGCATACCCTGCCTGCTGAACACCGTGACTAACAGGCATGTGAGTAAGCTAAAGGTGATGCATTAGGGACTCGTATGACCTGTACTACTGCAAAAAGCAAAGGCTTAAAGGGGTGATGTGATCACTGAGGGGGTCATGGGCAAGGGAAGGGTTCATGTACATTGAAGAGACGAGAGGAGCTGCTTGGGTTCCTCACCCGCATCGCATTTCACAGCAGCGCAGACAGAAAAAGCCTTCCAGCCAAGCGTTTGCACACTTTGCCAATGCAGCAGGGCTGAGGAAGATGAGAACTAAACTCTGCACTAGGGAGGGATGCAATCCCCGGGAAAAGGACACACTCTGATCACAGGCTGCTTTTAAGTTCCCATCACGTGGGAGAGCTCAGAATAGACCACAGGGCTGGCAGGCCAGCAGCTCAGCCTGCTCTCCTCCCTGCTCTGCCTCCAACAATGCACACTGATTGCCGCGCCATGCCCTTCAGTCAAGGGCTGGCTTCCTGGGGCCTCATCCTGCTCCTCGGGAGCTGTGTGCAAGTGAGCCACACAGCTCAGGTGTTGCTGCAAGCTGAGCAAAAACAGGGTTTAATCCATGGTGCTTGCCCTGCCTGCAAGGAGGACATGCCGGCTTTTTCCCCTGCTTTCCAAGGGCGCAGCAGGTGTTTTCAGGGGCCAAACTGTAAACAAGAGGAAAGGATTTTGCAGAACATCTCCTGCTGTTCCTCTCCTCCCCTTCCAGCGACAAATGACCCAGCCTTAGGGTAGGATTTTAATCTGCTTTTTTTTTTTTTTGTGTGGATGTGTTGCAAGGATAGAGGATTCCTTTTTGGGGAGGGTCTCAGCCCAGCCCCAGGCATAAGCTGTCTGCACACGTGTCCCCCAAGTATGTAGTTGGGTGGAGGGGGCACTTACGCATCCATGTGGACCTGCCAGTAGGCTTTGCGCGTGACGTTGACCCAGCTGAAGTCGCCGCTGTAATACTTAGGGTCAGTCCCTCCCAGGAGCAGCTCACCGCCGGGCTGAGCAGTGGGGTCTCTGAAAAATAACCCAAATCCATGAACATCGGGGCAGGGTGAGAACAACATCCTCTTCATGCCCCCAAAAAACACACCAGAGTGCTTGGGAGTGAAGCATGCCATCAGCAGCACTGGAGACAAACAAGTCATGTTATATGTCAATCTAAGGACAAATACTGTGAGATAGGCTGGGGTGAGGAAATGGGAGTATTTTGGCCCAGCTGAAGCATTCTGCCGCTTTTTGCCTTGTGCTTTCACACACGCACCTGGAGAAACTTGCTGCAGGGAAGAGGGACAGCAAAGGGGAACTGAGCACTGGTGCAGGGACCACCTGAATAATCGGCTTGTAACAAGCACCCATGCGGGGCTGGACATGGCTGATGCAGCATTAGGTTATCTACACCCGACTCTGTGCCAGCCAGCAGCCTCGGAGCCGAATCCTCAAGGTTACCGTCAGATAAAAGCCCGCTGTCGAGCAGATGGGAAGAAATATGGTGATGGGGGAGGGCTGGCGCTTGAGTGGCCAGCAGCAGCCTTCTCTGCCCTCCCTGTTCCCGGCGTGCTACTTTTTGGGCTGAAGTAGTTCAGAGTCCCCCCTGTGGTACCAGAATGATGGGGTGTCCTGGGGGGAGCAGCAGTGGGTAGGAAGGCACTGGGAGCTATGCAGGAGGATTTCCCAGCGGGTGAGGGAGCGTTAGCCCCACCATTAGTGATGACTGGTGGGGGTATGCTTGCCTGGGAGGTGACACAGTGGTGGCCACGTGGCATGTGGGTTTTGACAGCAGACTGGGGCTGTGTTTACTCCCCTAACAAGGGCTATATTACCAGTGTGCAATCTCACAGTCACAACCCTGTTTATTTTTGTTTCTCTTTCCTCTGGAAACATCCTCTGTCTCTTCATCAGTTAAGAAATCTGGTAGCAGATCTACGCTGCTTTTTATTAGTAAAATGGCTGTATTTCTACTTCCCTTCTTCTTCCTTCAAAGCAGTAAACAGGAGAGATTTTAGCCTGACTGCTCCAGCAAGGAGACCTCGCTGAGACCTCCCCAGTGGTGCTGGCCAGGGCATAAACTGACACATGGCAAGAGGTGCTAAGGGAAGACACAGAGACATGCCCAGCTGGGCTTGTCCTTGCAATGAGAGGTGCACCACCAAACCCAACACTACCTGTTCAGGTAGAAGGAGAAGATGTTTTTCTCGATCAGCTTCTGTTGCATGATGTTATCGAAGAAAGGGGTGACCTTGTCCACAGAGATCCTCGGGAATGCCATGCCCAGGATGCCATCGAACTTGGCAGCAATGAAAGTGATGCCTGGCTGCTTCACAGCCTCCCCGAAGATCTGGTTCTTGATTTTCAAGTTACCGAGCTGACAGGAGGCGGGGAGGGATGGGAAAAGCAGATTGTAAGGAAAACTGACTCAGGGGACTGAGGTGGAAACAGGATCTCGCTGAACATAGGCTGTAGCGCATCCCTCAATGTGCTGCCACACTCCTGCCTGCTTTCACCCTTGCATTCATAAGCAGCTGCAGAAACCAGATATCCTGGTGCCACTCTCCTCTGAGGGGGGACAGGTCACACTAGCTGCACAGCAGCACCTCCTGAGTCCCTGAAAAGCCCAATGCACCCCTGCAGGCAGGAGCGCCCCTTTGCTCTTTTCCCACCTCAGCACTTTCAGCCTTTTGCTGGGTCCCAGCACTGGCTACACCATTTTGCAGCTCCTCCTCTTTGCACAGAGGGCCCTGTATCACTTTGTCCCCCTTACATCCCTTCCCCTATTGCCTACTTCATCCTTTCCTCCCAGTCTGAGCAGCTCTTGTGTTGTGCCTTTAATTCTCTTCCCCACCCTGCACATCTTCTAAGTCACCTCCATGTTGTACCTCCTTGGGTGCTGCACCCATCCCCGGTTGGGAGCACAAATCCCTTTCACCTCTGCCAATGACCCCTGTGATTTCCCCTATATAAGAAACATCCCCAGGATATTGCTGCATTCCCAGAAGAGCCACCAGCCTGCAGACCTCCTGTGAGAGGCAGGAAGACCCAGCCAGGAAAGCGAGGTTGAGCCCAAAGCATGAAGATAGCAAGCAGAGTACCATGAATGCAAAGGTCACCTCTTGCCAGCCATTAGAAGGACTAGCGTTTCCTGCTGGAAAGCTGAAACATTCCACAAGGGCAGATCCCCAGAAAGGAGATCACAGAAAACAGGATAGCTCTGCTGATGGGGAGCAGGACATGTCTGCTGGATCCTGGCTCTAGCAGTTCATGAGGTTTATGAGCTTCTGGCTGACCATGGGCAGTTTTAGTATCCACGCTAGGACAATTTCAGCCTCAAAGCCTCCAGTTAGAAGCCCTGTAGTGAACCAGGCTGGACTGAAAAGCTGGCCTCTTCTACCTGATGGCAGATAACGATCCCTGTAAATTACTAATATGCCCCCAGGGTTACTGGAAGGCTGGGACAGTGCTGGCTTTAACGGTATTGGAGGCTTGCGCTAGGAAAGGGCAATCTAGCCTTGCAAAAGCTAAAAGCCACAGGGCAGGATGTGGGGGGAAACAGCTCGCAGCAACGCATCCGCTCACCAGTGCGGCTCCAGTTGTATGCTGCAGGTTTACAAAAGCCACTGCACCACCACACAGCACAGCTGGTCCTGCAGAAGCTCAGAAAGTTCAATAAAGCTTCCACTTAAAAAAAAAAAAAAAAGTAAAAAGCAATGGACTAAAAAAACTGAGCGCCAAGTTTGTTTGAATATTGCCAAGGTTGCACGTCCCAAGAGGGAGGCAGGTATCTGCCCGGTGGTTGGGGTCTCAGCAGACCCTGCCCACACTTGGTCCTCAGCAGGACTGAAAACTAAGAGCATCTTTGGCAGAGCACTGATGCCAGGTGGCAGATCCTTCATCTCTGTCTCTTGGCTGGCCCTCGCCCAGACATGGAGAGACCAAAAATCATTACCAGTGGATGGCTGTGTGGTGGCCACCCTCCAGCGCTTTGCTGACAGGTGTCAGCACCCCACAAGTCGCCTGGCCTCCTTGTTAGCAGCCTCAGCAAAGCAGGCCAGTGCCACATGGTGAAGGCAGACTAGAGATGAGAGCCTCCATGGCATGGTTTGGCACCAGGGCTCAGGGCTCCCTTCTGCAGAGGCACAGGGGAGAGGCGAGCATGAGTATCTCCTGCTCAGCATATCTGCACTGCAGCCCTGGGAGAGACCTGGTGCCCCATGGCCAGCAATGTTTCCTCTGCTGTCCTTGAAGGACACCCCCAGGTCAGGCTGCGATAAAGGGATAAGATGCTCAAGCAGCAGAGGGCTCGCTGAACCCGCTGCTCTTCAGAGAGCAAGCAGCTACAGGGCATTATTCCTCCACAGAAGGAGAGAGGATGCTCGACATGAGCTTGTCATCCTTTCAAAAAAAAAAATTCAGGGCTGAGGGATGCTGGACCACCTGCCAACTAGTGCCTTTCGGGCACATGTCAGTGCTACCACCGGCTGCTGTGGCTGCTTCCACCCACCAGGATGGCTGAGGCTCAGAGGCTCACCCCAAAGGCTGTTTCAACTTATGTATTTCCAGACTACAGCCAACTGGGAGCTTGCCTATGGGATGTTGTGCATCCGAGGAAGCACCTTGGTGTCTAAGCTGAAGGTCCCTGACCCTCTGAGTCACCCCTGCTCCTGCACACTGCAAGCGTGACACTGCTCAGGCTCCATGCAATAGGTTTCTCTTGCTTCTGCCCAGACAGAAACCAAATGCTACAAGGTGTGCTGGCTGCCAAGAGCCATTCGCACTTCCTGAACAAGCTCAGGCACCAAATCCTTCCTCTGAGCTGCTGGAAAGTGGAGAGCTAATTAGCAAGAAGGCATTAGGGTGATAATTACAAACCAAAAAAAAAAAAAAAAAGAAAAAGCTGTAATTTTCCTTCTGACTCACTTCAGCCCCTGCATTAAGCCAGAAAGTGCCTAAACCAGCCCACACTTTCACAGGACAATAAAGTTCACTGTTTGCCTTGCTGCCCTGTTCTATTACTGGGACGAACATAGACGGCTCCACCTGCTCTGTCTGTATTTTGCAAACCTAACGTAACAGAACCCACTAATGTTACATGCAGGGTGAGAGCCGCGGGAAAGCTCAAATGGGCAGCTTTTTTTGTGGCAGGGTGTTTCTAAGTGAACCAAGGGATGCAGGAAACATAGTATGAAAAGAAACTGAAATGGTCCTGAAGCTCGGTGGGCTGCAGGAGGCAGAGAACAAAACCAGAGGTGCAAAGCTGCTGGCGTCCCCTGTGGCTCTCCCCCATGACCTTGTCTATACTGATTTTCAGGGTTTACCGAGCCCATCAACAGCCTTCTCCCTTGAAGAAGGTCCTGCACCCAGCCTGAGCTGCTGGCATCTTTGGATGCAGCGCAGAGGCAATTGCTGGTGCTTCCAGGCTAGCTTGATATTTTCCTGCTATAAGGACAGGCTAAAGAATGAGCCTCACATGAGCCATCCACTTTGGGCTCCTCTTGGATATTTTTCTTTTGATCCCAATTAAATTGGTAAGCCAATACTTTTCAGCTGAACCTAACATGGAAAACCCCAAATCCCTAGATTTATGTGCTTATTCAAAACTTTTGCTTTGCTCTTATCCCTGCCAGGAAACTAAGTAATCTGGGAACACGTGCACTGCTGACGTTCAGCAGCTGGCAAACTCTCATAAGCATCTGTACCTGGGAGACAGTTGTGAAAGGTGCCCGCCTTTCCCAGGGCAGAAAGCTCAGCCTTTGCTCACTGAAAAGGAAACGATGGGAAGCAACCACCAGCAACCCAGCTCCAAGCTGGGCCCTGAACGCTCCTGGGGAACGCCCCTCAGGTGTTACATAGCTTTTGCAAACTTAAGCACCATCCTCAACACCAGACTAGGATGGGGCTGCAAAGAGCCCATTTCTGACCAGTGTTTGGGTGGCTGCTTGTGTGGACATCCACTACCATGTGGATATTGGCGAAGAACAAGCTGGGCACCACCAGCAGCCTGCGCAGTGGTGCTCACGTGCGCCTGAGCTGGGAAATTTCTAAGGTCAGGAAGAAGAGTGTTGGAGGGATGGCCAGAGACCATGTTTGCAGGGCACCACACGTGTGGTCCAAGCTCCTGGCCTGCTGACCTACTAATTAATACCTTCCCCCTTCTCTGCCTGCCTCGGTCATCATCACCTCCTCAGTCATCATCACCTCGTTTCAAAGCACTTGGACACACAGTGCTGAAGCATGCTCGATGCGAGTAGGACACTCAAGAAGGGAGACCCGTTGAAATCAAACAGCTTTGAGTGCTCTGCCGAAAGCAGGCTGGGGCAGCTCGGGGCAAGGACAGTTGTTACTTACCGTGACGGTGTCCTGGCTGAGGTACCCGGAGAGGCTCCCTGTCCCGTAATGGATGGCAAACTCAGTACCATTCTCCACATAGGTGCTGGATTTGGAGGCATCGTATTTGTGGTGCAGCACTGCAGCCGGGAAGGGGGACATACATCAGTGCTCCTTGATACCTAGGGCTCCCCAATACCGAATCCCACACCACCCAGCTCATACAGACAGACACCCAACAATGCAAAGGTGGGCCTGAACCTGGCATTTCCCAAGGCCAGGCTGCTTAACAAAGTTATTTCCAATGTCTGGGGAATTAGGTGGGCAGATCCAATTTGGCTGATAAATCGGATTTGACCACCGGGTATTAAGAGCCTAGCAGCTATATGGCTGGTGTGTCAGGGTGTGTTAGACAGCAGAGTGAAACGTCCCCCCTGTGCCATGGAGAACCAGGGTGGCATTAAATATAGCCTGCTCTGTGCATGAACATTTTCACTTCATGCGTTTATCTGTTTCTTTTACCAAGAATAGCTGTTTGGTTGGTTGGGTTTTTTTATATAGTCATTTTTTGCACAGAGATGGCTCAAAATATTCAGTTATCTGCAGAGAGGAAGGGCTTTTCCCTCCTCCAAGCTGCTTTTCCCCTTGGAAGGGTCGGGAACTGTAAGATATCGCTGGTATTACGGCTGGGCAGATTCCTCCTCTGCAGATTCCTACTGAGTCACAAGCTGGGCAATGGTGCGTGGCGCGCTTGGCCAGCCTGGCTCCCTGGCTGCTCGTTGAGTGCAGCAGACAGCAGCTGAGGACGAACCAGCCAAGGCCTACGGAAACCAACATGCCATACAGGGACTTCCCCAGCTGCACTGCCTGGATCCCAGTCTGGCAGGAGGTTAGGCTCATTGCATATTCGTAAAATCAGCCCTTCAGTCCCAGCTACTCCTGCACCACTGCCTTGAGAAACCAGCTCCCTGCTAGAGATCAGGGACCCCCGGGACATACCAGGTTTGGACCTCATCACCCTACCATGTCCTAAATCGCATTTCACAAATGTGGGAAGAAAGTCCGTCTCCTCTTTTGGCACTACAGGGCTGTACAAGAAGCCAAAATTTCCTCCCTACCCCCAACGAGCACTATGGGCTGCCTTTCATGGTTGCATTCGTTCGCTCCACAGGTTTCTCTGCTCTGCCTAAGCAGCACACAGCACAGCTGGTGGCTTTTAAATGGCATTTTGCCATAGCCAGCTTTGACACCTTCAACTGTGGAGGTTTATTGTGCAGGAATCCTACAGTGCAAAAAAACCTTGTAGTCCCTAAGACATTCTCATCTCATTGTGCCTACCTGACTCTTGTTAATTATAAATCCATAAACATGCATGCACATGCTCCGTGCAGCAATAAACCAGAAACTAGGACAGTTTGTATCAGATCTGGCAAGAGGCTCATTTCCCACCAGTCTTGCGCAATGGGGCAACAGCCGCGTCAGTCTATAATTTGGGGAGAAACATCACTACCTGTGATGCTGCTCCCCAGCTGCAGGGCCAAGGTTGTTGGGGAAGGTTTGAAGCTGTGTGTGGGTGACATGGAGGGGGAAAAAAACAGGAAGGGAGTAATGAAGACTGGATGTGGGAAGTTGGGATCCTATTTCCAGCTCTGACCCTAAAGAGCCCATCAGCCTCTAGTGAGCCCTTTCACACTGCTGCCTCAGTTTCTCCACTTGCAATGCCAGGATCTGCATTTTGCAGGGGAGGAAAAGCTGCTGAGCCGTGACCGGCACTGGCGACACTTACAGCACGCAATGTCCAGGAGGTGACAGTGGACGGATGGCACCCAGAGGTTGGAGGAGCCAGTATCGAAGACCACAGTGAACTTCTGTGGGGGGGTCCCGATGCCAATCTCGCCATAATACTGGGCCTACAAAGGAGGAGAAAGGAGCTGTGAGCAGAGGCAGCTGGCTAAAAGCAGGGACTAAAGACCAAAAAATCTCTCAAGATCAAAAACGGGGACCAGCTTCTTATTTAGACACTGCTCTCCTCTCAATTTTGGCAGTGACAGGCTCCCAGCCTTTGTCCTCTGGAAGGGAGGCTCCCCTTTGGTGTTCACACCTTACAGCAGGTGGGAAAAAGATAAATCTGGGATGAGAAGCAGGATGGGCATTTGTGGGGGAGGATTTTCGGGGCAGGGAAGACAGGGCAGAAGGGGGAAGGTCTGCAGGCTGGCACGTGGTTCACTATAGAGAAGAGCAAAAAGATGGGAGGAAGCCAGGCAAAACACCTGCGTTACTGAAAAGCCGAAACTGGCTGGAAAGCTGCTTTGCTGGCAGGTTTGCAGATGAACTGTGGGTTGCAGCAGGCAGCAGCTCTGCCCACTGCAGGTGTGGGTACAGCCACTGGGGCTTTTGGTGCGGGCTGGCAAGCCCCTGGGATGGACAGGAATAAACAAATGCTCAGTCACGGGTGTTGGAAGACTTCGGAGGAGCTGAAGGGAGAAAAGGGCTTCAGCAGCACCACCAGAGAGGGATTTAAGGGCTGTGGGGTGAGAGTTTGGCATAAGTCCCTGTAGTGCAGGTATCTGATGGATACTCCTCTGCCCTGCAAGTGCACTTCTGCTAGGACTGGAAGAAACCAGTGCAGCTGAGATGTTTGCACGGCACTCCTCTATCCGGAGCGGGGAGGATGAATGGGGAATGCTTGGCAGGTCCTGGACAGACCCATTTTTCCCCAGCCCTCCCAAAGGAGCACACAGTCATGTCGTGCTTGGCAAGCAGCTGGATCATGGCCCTGGAGACAAGGCCGTTAGCAAGGGAAGTCAGCCCATGGCCTTTCCAAACCCCTGAGGTACTTAATTAAGAGTGGGGGGGTAAAAAAAAGAAAACAGGATTATCAAAGCTGCTCGCCTCCTGTGCAGTTTGCAGGGGTTGCTTACCAAGTAATTACTAAACCATTGCAATTAGCCATAATGGGGAGGCAGCGCTCACTTCCAGTGATTCTGCGATTATAGCTGGGGCTTGAAAATTAACCCCCAATATAGGGGCCCCGTAAATCACATACATAGACCCACAAGGGGTCCCAGGGGCTGGTGGGGACCATACAGAGCAGTCTAGGGGAGGTTGTGCTTTTCCTCCCAACAGCTTCTCTGGCAGCAAGAGCATTTTTGGCTGGGCCAGGAGGGACCCAGAGGTCCCTTATCTCCCACTGCAGGTTGGGCTGGTCCCCCTGTGACAAGGGAGCAGAGTCCTACTCCAAGTGGTGTCCCGAGCCACAAGCACAAGAGGCAACGGTGTGGTGTAACTACCAGCGCCCTGGCTTTCGACACTGCTGATTAAAACACTGGTGGCCCCTCCTAGCACAGCCCTGGCAGGACGGTGCTGGCTGGGTGACAAGAGCACCTGGGGAAGGGGAGCACGGGGGAATATCCTCAATTAACGCCCGAATATCCAGCACCAGCTTTATTCTGCCAGCTAGTGCTCATGTACTGGCCCCCCCCCCCAGCCCCAACAGCTGCGAGTGTACCCAGTGGGGAACCCAGAAATAGGAAACCCCACAAATGTCTGGTAGCTGGGCAAGGGTAAACCTCACATCCTTTATCTGGCTTCTTCTTTTATTGCTGCTTCTACCATGAAGGTCCCTTTGCTCCCTAAAGCTGCTGAGAAGAAGGTGGACGTACAGGGTGGCTTTGCCCAAGATTGTGCAGAAGATGAGAGACAGCAAGACGAAGGGTCCTGCATCCCCAGTCCAGCAAGTTGGTGCCCAGTCTGAGCCCTCTCCTCCTGCTCAGTGCTCACTTTTACGCTCCAATGCCGCAAGGAGTGAAACCTAATTTTATGCCCCTGTCTTGCAGAAAGCAGAGCCCAAACGGGCCAGAAGATGCTAGGAAGGACCGCAAGTGAGCAGGCCCCTATTTAAAATCGTTAATTAGTGAAAAAGAGGAAAGGAAGTATGTCACAGAAGCTGCAAAGCTCCTGCTTGGGTGGTAGTGGGTTGTTTATTGTTATTATAATTATTAGCATTTTTAGTTTAGCAATGATGGGAAGCAACTTTCGGCAACCACCCACCAAGCCATGGGGGTGCATGAATCTCTCATATGGGGTCAACATCTTTCCCTTGTTCACTTTCCTGGCTGTGGTAGGACAATGAGGCTGGTATGTCCTATCCTGTCTCCTCCCCCTGCCCTGGGATGGGTACCCCTAGAAGTGACAGCTACCCAGGCAGCATCACACCAGGGTCTGCCGCAGAGGGGGAGTGGTCAGCAGGCAGGGATTACTCACATCCATGTAGTTCTTCAGGATCTCTGGAGTGGGCTCAGCCAGGTCAGCGAAGCCCAGCTTGAACTTCAGGAGCTGGGTGAGGGCATTCATGTCTGGGATCTCACTGCCCACCTCATTCAGGACCCGCCGCATGGAGGGGAACTTGGTCAGAGGGATCCTGCAAGGGGATGAAGAATGCCCACCTGTTAGGGGGGAGTTGCAGACAAGGAGGCACCAACAGCTCCACCAAAATCAGGGGACCCACTAGCGCAGGGCAGATGTGGTTTGGGCTCCCGCCAGCACCCCATGCCTGGTCCCCCTTGCCGTGCTGCTGCGTTCATTGCTTTTCCCAAAGCCGGACGCTGGGGGGGGGAGGCGCGGGGAATGGCAAGTGGCCGCCAAAGGCCACCAGGAATAGAGGCAGCCGAGGTGAGACCCCCTCCATGGGCAGCAGATCAGCTCCAAACCCCCACTGGGGGGGGTCTCAGCCCTTCTCCCCTCTGCTTTAACGGTGGGGGAAACAGCACCACGGGGCGGTGCCGGCGAGAAGAGCGCAGAGGCCACCATTGCACCAGCACCTGGGGGTGCATGTCCCATGTCCCCCTACCATCCCCACCCCATCCGAGGGGCTCTGCCAGACCCCGAGGGACCCCCCCCAAGGCTCACCTGATGAGGGCCGCGCAGGGCCCCGCCAAGGCGAGCAGCAGGAGGAGGAGGCCGCGGGGCCCCATGGCGGCAATGGCGGTGGTAGCTGCGGGGGGTACACAGGCCGGAGGGTCCCGCCACTGGGAGGCCGCGACGCCGCGCCTGGTCGCCTTCCCTGTTTTTGTAGGAGCGGCGGCCCCTCTCCAGGGATTTTTCGAGTCAGCTGACGGGCTAAAATTGCAACCGGCGGCGTCACGTGAGGGCGGGCCGGGGCGGGAGCACCCGCGTGGGGTGCGGGGCCGGGGGTGCCGCCTCACGCCCCCCGCCAAGCCCCAGGCCTGACCCCCGGCGCCTCGGCCCGTGACTCAGCCTCCGGGAAAAGGGGAATAAACACCATTAAATCAATCACGAGGCACCCGGCCGGCTGCGCGTGCTTGCTTTTGTTGTGCCTTTAACTTCCTTTCTGTTGGTTTGGGTTTTTATTGTTGCTGTTCTTTCCAGGTTTTCTGGCTTTTCTCTCTTCCCTGCGGAGGTAGGGGGAGACACCCCCCCCCCCCCCC
>VFFE01005072.1:279977-306174 GCA_008921705.1 Burhinus oedicnemus
CCCCCCGCCAGCCTCTCCCGCCACCCCCCTCAGCCCAGCACGGCAAGGACTCAGCCTGCCAGAAGCCCACAGCTGCTCACGGACCTCGGCCACCCACCCACTGTCACTGGTGGGGTTTAAGTTTGCAGCTGGGCCCACAGGGGTGTCTGCATGCCCCCGCCCGGAGGGGCATGGCAGTCCCCCAGCCCCATGTTTCTCCCTGGCCCCAGAACAACCCCAGTTTGGGGGGACTTAACCCTCTGGGCTGAGGGTTTTTGGGGGAGATGGTCATGTCCTGGACCATGGCTTGTTTGGGAGGGGCCGGGGAGGGTGCCAAGCCAGATGTTCTCCCCCTCAAAGTGTCACCGTGGTGGTACCAGGCCACCTACAGCCATTGAGGATGATGCTGGTGCTGGGCAGAGCCCAGGGGGACGCTGGCCACCAGCAGACCCTGAGGTCCCCCCTGCAGGATGCAGGGCTGAGCATTGGTGAGCGCAGGGATGGGCTCTTTCCTACCTCCGGGCTGTCACGTCAGGGCTCAATGGTGCCACCCCGCTGGCTTGGGAGGTGGCGGATGGAGCTAATCTCTGCCCAGTTTGCCCCGACCAAGCTCTTAGAGAGTCACGAGACCAGTGGGGAAAAAAAAAAAAAAAAAATCGGATTTACAGACACTTTCCCTTCCAAGTCCTGAGGGCTTAGGGGTGTTTGTTTTCTGCTCCTGCTTGTGCCCAGCCTCAGGGATGAGAGAGCAGCGGCCCATGGGATGAGCTGGGCACTGCTAGGGTGGGGGACCCCTGGCTTTGTGGCGGCGTCACTGTCCCTTGCCCTCCTCCTTTGTGTTCATGCAACTTCTGGAAAATCGCTGGGTCATGTCGCTGGCACCTGGCTCACGCCATCTCTTCCCCACCCTCCTTCCCTGAGCCTCTTCCATCCTCCTGCTGTCTCAGACAGGATCCCACTGCCCTGAGTCTGTGCTCACGGCCCCCCGACTGCAGTCTGTGCCGAGTGTTTTTAGGGGGTACGTCTGCCCTGGGCTGTGTCTTGTCCCACTGGTTGTCCAGGTTGCCATGCCTCGGTCGAGCCCGGGGGTATCGGGAAACCCACTGCCTCCCCGTAGGACATGGCACCCACCAGGATGAGGCTTTCCACAGCGATGGCCGGAGGCATTGGCTGAGCCCGCCAGGTCCCGTTATTTCGGCCAGGCTCGGCGGTGCCTCCCTGGAGGCTGGCCAGTCCCCGCTTCCCTCCTGCCCCGCGGGTGCGTGGTCAGGGCGAGCACCACTGACCATGAGTCAGCAAAACCCAGCGCCCTCCCAGCCCCACGGCACCGCATGACTCAGCAAAACCCCATGCAGCTCTTTTCGGGCAAGGAGCCAAGGCGTGATGGGTCCCCAGCATCTTGCAGCCCGACCCCGGAGGCATCATGGTTGCTGTGGGCTCTGCCTCGGCAGAATCTTCCTCTTGTCCCCCTGGGTATGGCAGCCCCAGTGCTGAGCGCCCACGGGTGGGAGTGGATCAGGCATAACCTGACCCAGCTCCTGTCCCACCCACCCCAAGGGCTCTAAACCCCTTTGCAAATGTGCTTTGCAGACAACAGATATAGTCCTGATGCTAGGCCCCGGGCTCTCCCAGAGCCCGTGGTGGGGCCGGTGAGATACCAGCGCTCCTCCCACCTCTTTGAAGCGGTCGGGAAACCACAGCCGGCTGGGCTACGTGCCCCTGCCCCCCAGGCTGGGGCACCTACAGCAGCTCCTCCACGAGCATTTCCAGTCTGGCCAGTCTCTCCCAGCATCCCATGGCTATGGAGCAGGCTCCTGCATGCAGGGATAGGCTGGGGAGGACGGCACACCATGCTAGCCCTGTACCATCACGCACTGAAGAGCAGACTTTCATCAGGGTCAAGCAGTTTGGACCCAGCCTGTGTCTGTTTTTTTAATTCCCAAGGGATTAAGGGTAGCTTTGCTGTTAGGAAAGCTGTTATGAGCGAGCCTTTGCTTGGGCTTCGTGATAGCAGGGCTTGCATCTGCATCCGGAGCTTCTCTTGTACCAGCGCAAGAGGGTTGCTGCTTTTAGACGTGCTTCTCTAAGCAACTTAAGTGTCCATTGCACCGGTGAGCCCAGACACTTCCCAGTGGTTTATTGGGAAAAAGGGAGGACAGGGATGTGTTGGGGAACGTTATGATGACGATCCTCTGCTGGGTGCGCTCGCAGGACGGGAAGGGACTGGGGTGGGGGTTATCCCCAGAGTGTTTAATTTGTCTCCAGCCCTTGGCACTGGTGGTTTTGGAGCTGCCACCACTACACCTGCGGGCTGGGGGCCCTGTGGCCCCGGAAAGGAGTCTGAATTTCTGCATTCAGGGTCCCTCAGCACCTCTGTGGGATGTTTGCCCTGAGGTCAAGGCCTTGAGAGGCACAGCAGCGATGTTTAACCAGGAGCTGGGAGCATGTCTGGGTATTTATAGGCCAGGACTGTGAGAGTTGCATGGTGTTATCTTCAAAAAACAGGCTGGCCTGAGCCTGGGCACGGGGGTTTTAGGCATTTTCCCCTCTTTTTGTAGCAAGACCTGGAGTGCTGTGGGCAAGGCATCCAGAGAAGGTGGATGTGCGAGAGATAGCTGAGGGACCTGTCCCTCCTCACTCCTATTTTCAGCACGGTGGATGAAGCCCTTTCCTTGCTGGTCTGTCTCCCACCACATCCCCCCGGTTCCAGGGGTGAGCCGGAGCACTGTCCCCGGCGGCCACGAACGTGGGTGTGGGGTGACGCACCCCTGGGAGCGGGCCACGGTTTCGCAATCTCGATCCCTGCCAGAGAGGATTCCCAAGGGGAGGTTGAATGACTCAGCTCCAGCGGCTCCTGCCGGGAGGTGCACCAGCCCCAGCCCTGGGAGATTGGGGTCCCCTCCATGGGTGACACTGGGATGCCCCATATGCCCTTTGCCGCAAGGCCAGGGACCTGATGCTGCTTAGTTTCCCTGGCAGGGATGCTACGGTGGCCTCTTTCTCCTTACGTTTGGCCATGCATTTGCCTTTGCCCTTTCCTTGATTTTTTTTTTTTTTAAAAGTTATTTACTGCAGTGGTAGCTGATGCCCTGAACTGCAATGACCTAAAGGGCAAGGAAAGCTTCAGTTCAGAAACACCAATTACTTTTTGGCTAAGAGGTGTTAAATGCAAAGCTGCAGGTGGGATTTCTAGAGGATAAACGTCTTCTTCAAATTCAGAAAAATGCGTTTGGGATTTTGCAGCTCGTTGCTAAAGGAAAAAAGGAAAATATTCCTCAGTCTGAGCTGAGCAGAGCCTACAGGCGCACAAGTCCAGGCAGGTCTGGTTGCAAACACCCTAACTCCAACTCAAGGTCCCAGTGCTGGTGTGAAGCTTCTGGATGCAGCAAATTAGCAGAGCCTGATTCACCGGCCCTGAGCCCCGGAGCAAAGCGGTGGTAACTTTTTCCCGGCGCGGCGCCAGGACCTCGCCCACTCCCAACGCCATTTCCTAAACTGATGTACAATTCACAAGGTGAGAGCGCGTTTTTCAGCAGCACCGGCACATCCCAAATTACACCCTCTTTCTGGGTGACACCCACAAAAGCAAACCTGAAGGTGCTTTAGTAGCAGCTCTTGCTGATGGGAAATGTGGGAACAGGGGAAGGGTTGCACTGAGCGCAGCAAAGGGACTCATCCAGGCTTTGGACACCACGTCCCAGCACTGAAGGCACTGAGGGAGATGTCCTGGGCATCGCAGGTGGTGGCACTCCCTGGTCTGTTGGTGCAGGCTGGCTGGGGCTGGTTTGGAGGCAGATCTGGCAGGCAACCTGCTTGAACATTTTTTGGCTGCCAGCACTGGCTGCAGTGACCTTGGGGAGATGCTAAGTGGAGTTGCAAAAGGCTTAGGCTGGGTGGTAATTGTTCCTTTGGTGTCTCTCACGCCACAAACCCTGATCCCGGTGGCAGGTAAGAGTGGCTCGCCGGTGGTTAGGTGTCATGGCTGGGTGTCACAATGGGCAGGAGCCCTCAGTGTGGCTCCATCTCCATCAGGGCCATTCGCAGCAGGCTTTGAGCATGGGGTGCTTTCACCCTAGTGGACCTTCTCAATCAGATCCTGCTCTTCCAACCTTTCCCCTAGCTATTAAAAAAAAAAAAAAAAAGGCTTTATACAGCAAAATGTTTATGTTGTTTAACCCTATGAGATGTGCTGATGTCTTCACTAGGGTTTACTTGTACACCGCCATGCCTCACCAGGCTGCTGCCAAACTCGGCATTGCCCGTCCCTGCATCCCACGTGCTCCGTGGCCCTGCCCAAATCCTCGCTGCCCCCGCGCTGCCTGCCTGTGCCTGACCCTACTCGGCATCGGATGTCCTTCCGCATCCCCCGGCCCGTCCTCTCTCACAGCCGGGGACACGCCTGGCACCCATCTTGGGGAGGAGGGGACCTGCCTCACCCCAGCTTCTGGCCCCATCTGCTCCTTGGGGCAGGGATCTCGTGGTGTTTGCCTCACCTGAGTTATTTTGCAGCAGGCTGAAATTGCTGGGGATGGGCAACAACAACCCTGGCAGGCACTGGCAGCAGGCAGCGTGACCCGCGGCTGACAGGATGAGGTGGTAAGTGGCAATGATGGCATCGATTCATTGCCTCCCACGCCAGGATATGATGGGGAGCACTGGGACCCGATTCACCTCATTGCCTGCCTTGAGCAATCCCTGCCACGGTCCCTGGGGCCACCTGAGCTCAGCTTGGGATGGGGGGTATCGGCTCACAGGTGGGATCTCCATGCTTGATGCAGAGATGTGCCTCCAGCCTCATCCAAGAATGCCATCCATCTAATTTTCTTTACCAGCACTAGATGTTGTTTAATTATTTTCTTGAATTTCCAGACGAATGGCCTCAAGGAGGCCATCATTTATGCAATTACATCTTCTCCATGTTACAAAGCACCAAAGCAATTGAGCCTTCTGGTCCTTGGAGAAGGGCGAGCTTGGAAAGACAAGGGTCAACACCCCATGGCGACCCAAGGATCGGCTTAAAATTGCAATGTGTTTCCGTGGAGTGGGAGCAACCACCCAGCTCCTCTTTGGTGAATCAGTCCTGACCTCCCGAGGCAGGTGTTGCTGTGTGAATATGCCCATGAAGGCTCTTAATTCCCACCTATTTATTGTCACCTTTCTCTTAAGCACCAGCTTCACTTGCCACTGCAGCCAGCATTTTCCAATGTGCCTGCCTGGGGTTAAGATCTTGAGCCCACATTTAAGCACCTTGGCAAACACTGTATGCAGCTTTGCACACCCTCTCTCTGAGCTTCTCCATGGAAAACACCCTGTTTATAATTATTTGCCACGTGGGACTTGGCACCTCAGCCTTCCTGGCTGGGAACCCCTGAGTGTTTCCCAAGGAGCTCTGTCACTGGTGTGGCTAAGGGTTAGGTCAAAAATGTGAAGACGATTGCCCCATGCTTGTGGTCGAAGGTCCTTGTAGGTTATGGGTGGAGGGAGGTGAGGGAGCATCCCTGGTGGGAGCTGTGCCCGGGTCCTGCAGCCTCCAGCATCCTCTCCCACTGCAGCCAGGAGTCAATAAAGCCAAACTGCTTGGACACTGCCAATGCAGATGTCTGTCAGCAGCTAAATACCTGCCACTCTTCCCTCCCTGCAGTGCCACCGTTTCATAAAAAATTCCTTTCTCTGTCATAGTGCTAAGTTGGTAGTTTTTTTAGCGTTGCAACTCTAAATTCACTGATGCAGTAAGTGGGGGATTAAGGGCACAATCCTGGGCAAAGGTCTCCTGCAAACTCCTCGGGGCCAGTGGCCACAGCCTCTGATCCCTGGGGTCACGCGCCCCCCCTGAAACAAGGGTTGCTTGTTCGGCACCGCCAGCAGAGCTGGGCTCGGCGGAGGAGGCAGCTGGCCTGCCTGTGGCTGACTGGAATGGGGGCTTCACCCACTTCCCTCCCCGCACTGGGAGGGTGTCGTGAGGCTGTCCCAAGCAGTGGTGGGTCAGTGCCAGCTTTGGCTGGGATGGTGTGGGGTTGCTGAAAAGCAATGGCCAGAATCAAGTGCAGGTCCTCAGAGGTCCCTTTGCACTTCTTTGCATCCCTTTGCACCCCTTTGCACCCCTTCATTTCTTTTCCCAGAGTGGAAAAGTGTGAAACCCAGCAAGGCTCAAAGGGAGCTTGTCCCTGTGGGTGGCGTGGTGGTGTGACCTGCTCCTTCTTTGCCCTGGCCCCTGAAACCTGAGATAGGTATTAGAGAAGCATCCCGCAACCAGCCCCAGCAGCTAACCCCCTTTTGGGCTGTAGCAGCAGCAGGAGACCCCTGGGCACCACCAGCAATCCCTTGAAGGAGGGTCATTTAAAAGGCCTCAGAAAGCCAAGACCTGAGGAACATCCCAAGCATTAATGAACTTATTACAGATGCCTCTAAGACAGCAACAAGTCTGCCCTTGCAGCAGGGGGTGAAGCTGCAGCAGTCCTTGCTGGAGGGTGTTTTTGATGCTCCATCTTTGGAGCAGGGCAATAAAGGGCAGTTTTGATGCTATACCTTTGAGCCATGGCCCGAAGCAGCTGCACTTAGCCCCATATGACGCAACCCTGCAAACCCTGAGTTTCCTTCCTTTTTTCCCGTTTTGGGGACATTTCGCCCTGTCATCCCCCACCGTGCTGACAGTGCTGGAGGAAGGCACGTGGCGCTTTCCCCCTGCCTCAGCAGCTCGCGCCCTGTGAAGGCTCACATGGGCCTGTCCCCACCACCCTTGACTCAGCTAATTCCCCTTCAGCCAAGGCATTGACCGAGCTCCTGCTAGCACTGCCCAGGCATTGGCAAAGGTGATGGGTCAGAGTGGTGGAGGATGTCCAGGACCACCACCACCGCCGCCCGGTCCATGTCCTCACTGCCAGCTGCTACTGAAGCAGCCAGCTGTGCATGGTGAGCGGGGCTGGAGATGGGTGCTTGGATCCCTGCATTGACCCTGGTGGTATCTGACCTGCATAAAAGTGGGACGAACATCTGTACCTGCTCACTGGGCATGTTTTGAGCACCCCATAATTAATGTTTGCTCAGTGATTGAGGGTGACGGGTGCTTAGCATTATTAGCGAATGATGAGTAGCTGATGTTGTTGATGTTGGTACCTCGAGACATCTAATTTAAGCATCTGGACTGAGTGAAAAGGCCAGGGGCCAGACTGCCAGTGCCAAAACGCTGCTGGGCTTTGTATCTTTGGAGACGGCTTCCTTGCAAAGCCCTGCACATGAGTATGCCTGCCCTGCTCTGCCCTGGCAGCCCTGAGTTTGGCCCTGTGTGGTGGCCACGGTGGCAGGAACAGGACCCATGCCAGTGGCACAGTGGGGCCAGCAGCTCTCCTTGGCAGGGTGAGATTTGCAGAGCCCCCAAGCCCAGGGTAGCAGAAGGACGCAGGTTTGGGGATGCAAGAAGCTTGGCAGTGGGCTAATCCAAAGTCCACTGAAGGTTTCTTGTGTATTGAACCCAGCTCAATGTGCACATATACGACTGCATAAAAGAACCAAATGTCTGTAAAAGAGCATGGAGTTACCCTCCTCCCGTGCCACTGGACAGGGGCGTGAGGAACAAGTGCTCACATGGGGATGCTTGTTTATTTATTTATTGGGGGGAAAAAGGCATTGGTGAGAGTGATGCTTGTGAAGCTTTTTTTAAAAAAAATTTCTTTCTGCTTACAGAGATTAAAAAAACTAAGCCACCATCATCTTCATCTCCTCTGTCAATAATCCTGCTGCCACCAAGCAGGCACTGTCCTGAGCAGCATTTGTAATTTATTATGAGGTGGCTTTGGGGAGCTCCTGGGGTTTTCGGGGTGCTGTATCCCCAGGCAGCACAGCGGCCTCTAGTGGCAACCGCTCATATCCATCCCTGGGGAAAGAAACCTGCACATGAATCTTGGGGGGCTGCTTACTCCCCAGGAAAATTAGGAGCAGAGTCCAAACTGCTGGAGGAGGGGCATCCCTGCACAGTGGATGGCTTGGTGCTGGGCAGGGTCCCGAGCACACCCATGGACTCCACCTGCCCTGAACAGCCATGCCTGGGACCCCCACCCACACCCTCCGCCCACAGCCATGGAGACCCATTTAAGCTCAGGCCTGGGCACCTAGTTCTGTCCTGGCCCTTGGGGTGCTGGTCTGCTGCCCTGACCCCTGCGTGGCTTGTGCTGTAGGCAGCCCGTCTCCAGTGCCCTCTCCTGGTGGGACATTGGAGCTACGTGGCAGCTCTGTCTCCTGGACAGACCTCAGACCTGGATTGCAGCCTTGTTCCCTGGCCCATCTCCTGCAGCTCCAGGAGCTGAGCATCCTGCAGGTCTGGGTCTATGTGAGCAGCCTGCATGCCTCTTGAAAGGCGACTTGTGCTATAAGCCCTTCTATAAAGGGTAACAGTTTGGGCTTTCTTTCTTCATCCTGGTCATCCATTTCTAAAAAGTTTGTAGGTCCTTTACAGCTCTGAAATCTTTCTCCCTCTGCTGAATTTGGCTAGAGCTGCCTGAAGGACTTGGTAGCACATCAGCCTCCTCAGGAAACCAAGCTGAGCGTGTCTGGTGAGGCAGGGTCTTGAGGGCTTCCTTTGGGCAGAGGTCCTAGAAATAAATCTTGCAGACTGTCTGAGCACAGCCAAAACTAGCATTTTTTAGTGCTTGGTTTCATGCTTCCTTTAACTCATGTATGGGGCAAAGCTTCATTTGTTTCTCTGCAGAAAAGTCCCCAGGTCCTATTGGGTATGTAGGTGATAGTCCTCATTGTCATAGCAAAGGTGTCCTTCCTTTCTGGAATAGTTGCATTTTGTGGCTTTATCACAAGACCAAAAGGACCTCATATCAGGAGCAGAAATGAGCATCAAGTCTTGCCTGGTAGTCTGTGCTCTCATGCAATGCTCTTGCCCTCTTTCCCTGAGGCTTGCTTGCTGCAGGTTAGGAAATCCTTCCCCCTCCACCAGGTTTGCCTTCAACTGGGCCAGTCCCCTGTGCTGCCGGGAGGGAGGTCTGCTGGCCTGCAGCCCATCAGCAGTGGGAAGGGACCCAGGCAGAGGGTACGCCCATGTCTTGAGCCCCCTGGATGTTATGAAGGCTGTCATCAAAGAAAATGTGGGGCTGGATCTGGGCAAGGATGGGCCCCTTGGGAGCCCCGTCCATGAAGAAAGCCTCATCAATGGCCAGACCCCACTCCCGGAGCGTCTTGATGGCTCGGATGCCCATGTCCCGGCCACTGCGGGCAGTCACCAGGTAGGTGCGGATGGGGGATTTTTCCTGGCTGAACTTCTTCTGCATCTTCCCAAGGTGCATGGCAAAAGTCTTCAGGGGACCCTGGAAGCACAGCAAGACGCTTAGGAGTGAGCGGGAAATAAGGAGACATCTTCTCTGGCTGTACAAGCCACTTGTTCCTCTTTCAGGGTTTCTCAGGGCTCTGCAGAGCATAGGGACACCTGTGTGGTGCAGGATTGGGCAGTGCTGGGACTGGTGCTGTGCACTAGGATACTTGGGAGGAAGGTGAGCATTGTGGTGCTCATCTTAATCCCAAAGTGAGCAGGAAGGTACATGCTGGTGAGCAGTGCCTCTGAGTCTGAGTCCTGCAGGGACGTGCACATCAAGACGTCCCAGTGTACAAATCCACAACTGATTGTTGTGGCTGATGCTCGCTTATAGGAGACATTGGGCCAGATCCATCTCCAGTGGGACTCCAGGTCAGGCCCGCACCAGGGACCGAGTGGTGGATGCAAAGGAATCCTGTAAGGATTTGTGCTTTCTTGGCTACTCATGACAAAGCCCTAGTGGGAGAGATGCTTATGGTGTGTGCAGAGCCTGAGGATGCACATCAAAGTGGGGTGGCTTGCTCACCTCTCCCATGGGCACGGCCTCCATCGCCTGCTCGTACTGCACTGCCCCCTCCAGCCCCTGCTCCTGGAAGACCTGGTCTGTCTCGTCAGAGAAGAGCACAGCGTCCCCATCAAACACCACGCGGAGTTGGGTGCTGGGGGCCTGCACCTCCTGCTGGAAGATGAGCGCTGACGAGACCCCTGTGAGAGAGAGCAAGGTAGGGCTCAGGAGGGACACCCCCTCCTGGGGGCAGCTCGTGCATGGCCAGCTCCTCCCTGCGCATCTGCAGTGGCCCCATCCCATGACACAAATGTCGGGGTCTCTACACCAGGGGTCCTTCTGTGGGGGGCTTAGCCCAGACTTTCTAGGGCTTGTGTTATCCCCCCAGGGGGATGGGGATGGACAAGACAGCGCTGCTGATCAGACACTGATGTGTGGAGAGATACTCAGTCTGCTAAGAGATGATGGGCGGTTGTGTAGGCATGAGCAGCCCTCCTCCTGGTGCTCACTCACCCTGCCAAGCCTGGCTTTAATGCCCAGATTTAGCACTCTCTGCTGTGAGTAATAGGGACTGGCACCTCCACTTGATTGGGGTAATTGGCTTAATTACAGGTCTCTTCCTACAGGCTGCTCCCTGCCTGCCCTCATCCATGGACCGAGGCCCCCGCATGAGATAGAGTCGTCAGAGCAATGGTGCTCTTCAAGGAGGCTCAAGGAATGTGCTGTGTAGCAGAGGAAAGCCCAGGTTGCAGATGGCTTGCTCCTGACCTTGAAGGACCTTGGCCAGCTGGTGTGCTCATATCCCAGCAAATTAATAAGAAGGCGATTAACCCCATTACAGCTGTTGGGGAGACTGCACTCCCTCTGATCCAGGTCAAGCATGTGCTTACATCTACCACTGAGCACATGGTAAGTCTGCACGTACAAAGAAAGCAAATTTCTATAGCATCCTTACAAAGCCCAGCGATGCACTCTCATGGCTCTGGTGTTGCTTCTTAGTACTGAGCTGCTTGTGAAAAGTGTGATGGGTTTGGGGATGTGGGATGGAGGGGAGAACACACCTCTCCGGAGGGCATTGCAGACATCTGTCCTGTCAGCCGAGAGGAAGAGCTTGACCCTGTGGGACTTCAGGTACTGGGTGGAGTCCTCGTCGCTGACGAAGCAGAACTTTGAGATCTCCAGGCCTTTGGGTCAGGGAATGTGAGCAAAGTCTGTTATGGGGCAACATCCTCCTCACAGCCCCCCCTTCCCTCCCCGGGGTCTCGGCATGCTTTGCTGCAGAGCTTGGGGCAATTCAGCTTCCAGTGCTGCGTGGAGAACCCACCCATGTTCTTGCTGCATCTTCTTGCCCTGTTGCTCCCACAAAACTGCAGAGTGCAGTTAAATATTCCCTTCAACCCTCCCTTAAATGAGCCTTCCTGACAGCACTCTGGGATTTAGTTTGTTTGGTGGTTTGTTGGTTTTTTGGGTTTTTTTGGTTTTTTTTTAAGAACTCTGTTTCTTTAGTAGCTGCCCGAGGATGTCTAGGCTGTGCAAAATGCTGCCAGACCCCCTGGTGCAAAGGATACAGCCGAAGGGAGCTGGGCTTTGCCGAGGAGCCTGTATGCTGGGTGTGCTCCGGCACCCCGGGCAAGCTGCATGGGCAGGGCAGGAATTGGGCTTGTTTCCAAAATAACCTCTTCCCCTTGCGTCCCCTGGCTCTGTATCTGCCACTGATGCTCCACTGTGGTGCCTTATCTGCTTTGCAGCCTACCACGGGGAAGCAGACACCCCTGGGGATGGGGTCCCCCTTACCATAGTGCTTTGCACTGTTGATAATGCGCACGCCGCTCTCTGGGCTGTTGTTGGAGAGCATCAGGATGTCGAAGAGGTCCTTCTCTGCTGGGTTGCTCTCCAGGATCTTCTTGTTCACATACTGCGCCGCCTGTGAGGAGAAGAGGAGACTGTTTTGGAAGTGCATGACTGTGATGGCTTTGCTGAGGCTCTTCTGCAGTTAAGGTTAGTGGTGTGTGCTGCATCTGTCAGCTATGGCAAGGCTAGCATGTTATGGAGAGCCAGACAGAGCAACTATACTGCAAAAGCCATCACCTGGAGGGCAGGGAGCAGGATACCCACCGGGGGGGAGGTGGACACGTGGAACTGGTGAGGAGCACAGGTCTCAATGTCCTGCAATGAGGCCAAGAGGCCAGGACAGGCATATCTGCACCCTGTGATGGGAGTTGAGACCTAAAGCTGGGAAAGTTGAGCTTTCACCCCATCCTGTGAGTGTCTGCATGTGCCCCTGGCCAGGTCTGGGACTCACCTGGACGAAGGCAAAGGCTGTGCCTGGTGGCAGGGGCTTGTCCTGGTTGGCCTGCTGGTGCCTTGTGTACTCCTCCTTGCCCTTCTCCAGGTAGAGCTTGTGCTCCTCCTCCAGGTTGAAGATGGCTCTAGTGGTCACTGCAATGACCAGTGCCTCACTGGGGTCTTTCTGCAGGACAGGGAGGAAAGAGGGGTTAGGGGACAGCAAAGAAGAAGCCTGGGGAGGTGGGGTGAGCAGGGGGGACACAGGGCTCCACTGACCAGGGTGGTGAGGTTGGGTGTTGGAGGCATCACCCATGCGTCACGGTTCCTGATGCCAGAGGGGCTTTGGAGAAAAGGCACCAAACCCAATGTTCATTTTCAGGCCACCAAGGATGGGGCAGGCAGTTGTGAAACCCTAACCTGTCTGGTAAGTGCCATATGCTCTGAGGACAGCACATACCAGAGGGGATTGCTTCATAATTTTGGTGTTTGTGGGCACAGCACAGCCATGGTTGCCTGTTTGTGCTGAGCTGGGCACTAGTGTTTTTCTCTGCATGTACTGGTGATTTTACCCTTCATTTGCATCTGTTCTGGAGAGTATAATAAAGTATCTATATATGTACAGAAGCTGATGCTTTCTCCCTGGCTGCTCCAAAATTTAAGCGTGAGCAAGTGCACCTGTCCTGTCCGTGCAACTGGAAGTTCAGTCCTGCATGTGGAAATCACATGGACCTCACTGGGACCAGGTGGACAGCAGCCCTGAGACAGGCCACTTCTGCTGAAACCTAGGCACAAGCAATTCAGGCCACCACAGCTCTGGGCTGTGGTGTGTCCTCTCCTGCGGTGGCATTTCAAAACTTGCTTTGGAAATACAGGATGCGTGTTGTGTAATGAACAACCTTTTACCTGTTTCACATCAGTGTTTATGACTGTACTCTCAGGCTCTGCCATCTTCAACTTTCAGCCTCAAAGAAAAAATATACAATTAAACCGATGCATTATAATACAGCCAATCTAGAGAGGGGGAAGTGTAGAAAAGAAAGGGGACATCCTACCCACCAAGTGGAGGAACCCGAATGAACCTGCTTCTGCTGACAACAGCTCTGATCTGAGAAAGCCTAGTCTAATTGTTCCAATTAAATATGATGAAGTGGCTTTTCAGTCACAGATCACTGGTTTGGATTTCCCCCCCCCCAAAGAGTATTTTTCTCCAGGGAGAACTGGTGAAAGCAGTTGTGAAGCTCTTTCCAGCAAAATAAGACTATCTTTACACACCTTAAGTAGGGCTTGGAGATTGATTGGAACTAAAAAGCCAAAATAGGTCAGATCTCACGGGTAGGCTTCTAGTTCACATCCTTATTGCCTTTCTTGCTGTTTTTTTGTTTGAATGGTGAATTTGTACGCACAAATAAGCAAGTCCACTGTGCGAGCAGCTCATTTGCAGCTGCAAAAGGCCTGAGTAAGTAGAGATGTGTGGTGAGGGCCTGGGTGCAGGACGGGATACCGCTGATGGGGCTGGTCTGCCCCTCCCCAGCCCTGTGAGCCAGCCAGCCCCTATGCTAAAGGTCTCGGTGCCGGCTGTGCTAACCCAGGTCTGGCAGCTGAGAGTCACGGGGGTTACACAGTCTGCCTATGCTTAGCAGCTGAATAAGAAATCACATTTATTTTTTTACACCCAGGTCCTGTGGTTTCTGTAACCACCCTGCTGTACACTTCATTTCTATGCACTAGTCAGTGTTAGAAGTGGACTTTTAGGATTCAGCCTGTGGGATGGGAACTGTTCCCATTCCCACCAAGGGGCATCCCATGGGGGTTGATTCCACCCAGCAGCTCCTACACGTGTGCTGTGGGGTTTCTCTGGAGAGCAGAAGCAGCAATGATGTCTCTGCACAGACATGCTGGGAATGGCAGGGGGGCTAAAACCTCATTTACCAGTTCATGCCCTACCTGGTTACAGACCAAAGCCAGCATGCAGTGTGAAGGGCAAGTCAGGGTCTCCAGAGAGACCCTTCTTTTGCCCCAATTTTCTTTAATTCATTTTTACTATTCAGGGGCTGCGCAAAGTGTTGTCTGGGCTGGTAGGAAATGCACTTGGCTGATGCCAGCCCTGAGAGCCAGAGCCTTGCTATGGGGCTTCAGCATGTGTACTCCCCAGCTGCCCCTGGGCTGGAAAGCCCCACTGGCAGGGCTGTTCCCCCAACTAGGGGTTGCCTGGAAAGCCAGGAGATGCTGCTCTGCTTCTTCCACCATAACACATGCTGGGAAGTGGTCTCCTCCCACAGCAGGGTAGAGGGTGGCAACAACCAGCCCTTGTCTGCTGAGCAGGGAGAAGCTATCCCCTGAATTTCAGCCAAGCACTTTTCTAAAAGTGAAAATTAAATGAGAGGAGACAACGGAGCTGAGCAGCCCTTCCTGGAGGGAGAACAACATCTCTAATTTCTGCTCTGCCTTTCCAAGTGCTGCAAACCCAGCCTGACTTCTCCCATCTACCTGCCACTAATAACAGCAGTATTGCTTACATACAGATACGCGTATATGTACATACACTCATCTCCGCTGCGAGCACCCCCCACACACACAGTGCCAGACACGCAGGAAAGCATCTCAGACGGATGCTTGCTGGTCCCTGCAGCTCATCCTACAGCTGCGTAGCACGGAGCAGCTATTACCCCACTGCAGGCAGCCAGCGTTTTGCTAGAGAGAACAGCCCAAACTCACCGCGAGCGCTGCCTCTGCTCCTCGGCGCAGCCTGTCCAGCAGCAGCATCCAAACTTTGCCCAAGATGCTGCTGTTTATATTTCCCCCTCCCCGTGCTGGCAGGAAGCAGGCAGGAGCCAGACTGGGGTGCAGCTCCGTTCCCCGGCGTGCTGGGATTTGTAGGCAGCCTGGAGGGTTGGCGTCGTGCCCCTGCAAGACTGCATTTCCCAGCTGGCGCCGCACAGGCGGCTCATGGCAGCCCGGGCCTGGCCTCGGCTGCGGCCACGCTCCCGCAGAAGGGGCTCAGCCCTGGTCCTGCTTTTCGGGCTCCTTCAGAACTTGTGCTCCATTGCCGCTCGCAGCCCACAAGCGCTGCGGCGCTATCTGTTTCTGTAGCCGGGGTATTTATAGTGTGCATCCAGACCTCTCATTTCCTGGCCCTTGAATACGTAACGGTTGTGTTTTTGACTGAAAACATCGGTGTATCTGTTCAAGAGCGGCTTGCAGCGTATGCAGGCAGATGCAGGGAGCCGAGCCAGGGAGAAGGGCTGGTGTGGAGTGTGGCAGGGTGCAGCGGGGGTCTCACCACATCTGCAATTTTACTATAATGTTTTTGGGCCCCTTTTCCCTTCTTTTCTGGAAGCTGCCTCTTACGCACTGCAGGGGTGATTTTTGGGCTGGGACCTTGCTCCCCTGGACAGACTGTGCAGCACCTGGCTTATGCTGCCAGGGTATTTCAACACCCCCTTTCTGCCCAAGAGTGAGATTGGGGGCGGGGGAGGGGGGCAGGGATGGGACCGACACAGAGGAGCAGCTGCCATCCTGCAGCTTTTCCCTTGCTTACCCGTGGCACGTCCCTGCCCAGCTGCTGGAAGATGGCCCAGAGCAGCAGCCTCCCCAGCCTGGCTCCTGCCAAAGGAGACCAAACTCACCTGCATTAAGGACAAGCAGCTGTCCCCCTGCGTGGCACCAGGTTATCACTGGCACCACCAAAATGCAGGCTGCAACCAGGGTCCTGTGCTGCTTGGCTTCACCGAGATGCTTGTCTCTAGCAAACAGCCTGTTGAAAAGGCTACCTGATATGCTCAGCTTTTAGCATGCATATGCAAACCTCCTTTCCCTGACTGATTTTATTGGGCATGTTCCCTTTTCCCCCTGTCCCGCTTATGCATTTCTCCCATGCTTCCTCTGGGACTGACAGTTTACAGCAAAAAGTTTTGTGGCATCTATGTTTCCCCCCCAAGGGTTTGCTGCAGCATCATTCCCACACCATCTCCTGCTCCTGGAGATGATGCTTCTCTGAGCAGCAGGAGTGCAGGGCACTTGTGAGCAGGGCCAGGTTTTAGGTGGCCAAGAGGCAGCCTGGGCATCTCTCCTGTGGCCAGGTGCCCACTGTAGTAATGCCTTGGTGGCCATGGGAAAATCTGGCAGGACTGGTGAGCCAGGGTGGTTGGGCAGAGCTGGGACAGGTCTGGTTTCTGGGGCCTCTCCCCCCATGTCCACGTCAGCCATCATGCACTGGTGGTATTGCTCCCTGCTTCCAGCACCGCCCCAAATTTGCACAGTGACAAGACAGGTTTTAGGCTGACTTTGCTGAACTGGCAGCAAGGGAAGAAGTGTGCAAGCATAAATTTAATGCGACAGAGATGCCGGTGAAATCGCTCCTGGCCATGCGCCTGGTGCTGCTCCCGTTGGCTCTGGGGGATGGAGCCACCCAAGCAGTATCCCTTTGCCCTGTCTGTCCTCCCTGCCATGTTGGAGCGGAGCATCCCCGTTCATCCCCACTGCCGCACGCATTTCCTGGGCCCTCGCATGGTGCATTAAACCACTGCATGGCCCTGTGGGCCAACGAGCTGGGCTCCCCAAGTGCGGGGCTCACGAGGGATGGATGCAGTCATGTACCCATCCCCTTGCAAGCGTCCGTCCCCTTGCACTAAGTGCCTGCAGCTGCGTGGTCCAGCCGAGCATTGCTGCAGGGATAACTTGAAGGAGTGAATTTGCCAGGGTACAGAGCCAGGCAGCAATGCCCGCTGGCTTCTCGCAAGCAAGAGGGCAGGTTTTGTTTCCTGGTCCAGCAGGGAGTTCCCCACTGGCTTTTCACCTGCGTGAGCACTGCCTGGGTCAGCGGTGAGGTGGGGCCGACAGAGCTGCTGGGGCCGCCTGGTTCCTGGGCTGGCAAAGTAGACTTTCCTGTTTCGGCCGTGCTGTGCAGCCACCATCCCTGCTGCACCCTTGGCTCTGAACCCGGCAGGGTCCCATCTCACCCTGCCGCATGCCCCTGCCATGCATGGCGGCTGGGCCCGGAGCTCACGCAGCAAGGAAAGGAAGCTAAGGCTGGGAAGGGGACGCATCGGTAAGTCTGGTTTCGGAAGGCCAGTCAGCACAGGGTGGGAGCGAGCAGCAGGGCTCCTCCAGCCCCTTTTCCAGGAGCATGATTGCTCGATGCTCCGTGCAGAGCTCACCAAGGCTGCGCTGCCTCTCCCAGACCGCAGCAGGGCTGTCCCCATCGTCCCCAAAACAGTGGCTCAGGTTACCCTGCAGGGCTGGGATGAGCCTTTTTTTTAAACCAGGTCCAGTGTCAGACTAATGTGACACAGCCCATGGGGTCTGACAGGGAAAGAAGTGCTGAGACACCTAACTCTGTGCTGGGTGGGTGCCTGCTCGCCTGCGCTGTTGTGTCCACCCACCACCACAGCCTGAAGCTGTAACCCAGTGCCTCCTAAATATCACAGGCATGTCCCCAGCCACTGATTTCTGTGTGCGGGAATAGGAGAAAACTATCATTAAAGCTGCTGGTGGCGAGGCTGCAAGCAGAGCTTGGGTGTCCAACGGCACAGATGTCCCAGGTGGCCCTGGGCAAGTCAC
Source organism: Burhinus oedicnemus (assembly GCA_008921705.1). Lineage (NCBI taxonomy): Eukaryota > Metazoa > Chordata > Aves > Charadriiformes > Burhinidae > Burhinus > Burhinus oedicnemus. Next base: position 297,620 of record VFFE01005072.1, read on the forward strand.
TTAACCTGCACCTCATTGCCCCAGCGATGATGCTGTAGGGATGACAGCAATTCCCACATCCCTCCAGCCCTATGCCCGCACACGGCAAAGCCCACTTTTGGAAAAATTAACGGCTCTTGCTGGCTTCGCAGGCTCAGCGGAGGGAAGCGCAGAGGTGGTTTCTCCCCAGGAGGATCCCCGTGGAAGGACCCATGGCCCTGTGGGGTGGGCAGAATGTGGGCAGAGCGCAGGCAGAGCGAGGGGGTGTTGGCTGCTTGAGCAGGGACCTGCTTGGACGCGAGGCAGGCGGCTGGGGCAGCCAAGGCAAACAGGCACGTACCTGCCAGCCTCAGTCATGGCACGGGGGCCGGGTGCTGCCAGCGCCGTGATGGCTGCAGACCCGCTCGCCACGCAGCCCAGCTCCTGGCACACCTCTGCCGCTGCTGCTTCTCACCCGAAAGGACGCAAGGAGGAAGTTTTGGCTACGAGGAAGCATTCATGCTAGAATAAAAGCCTTGCTATGGGCAGAGCAGTAGTGAAAAACCATTCTACTTTAAATTTGAAGCCTTCCCTTAAGCCGCGTCAGTGTTGCCATGTGCACGGGTCGGGCTTACGCAAAGTTTCTGAGACGGCGTGACCCCAGCCTGGTGGCACCGCTGCCACCTGCAATGCGGGCACCAGCCCTGCTGCAAGCCCAGGAGCAAATTCTCCCGCTCCTCAGCCCTGCGTGCGAGAAGGGGGAAAATAGCTGAAAAAAGAATGTTAGCTAATGGTGGGGCTTGCCTGGGGCTGAGGAAACCCTTCAGCTCTTGCTGCCTGGCCAGGGAGGAGACAGCACAAAACAGCTCTTGGGTATTTTTCCCCTACAGCCACGTGATTCCTCTTCTCAAAAACAAAGGAAAACTCCCTAATCCAACCCCGCTCCCCAACCCCTTCCCCATTCCGACGGCAGGCTTGTAAGGATATAAATGAGAAGTCTGTAGCAGAGGGGGCTGACTGGCACAGAGCCCTCCCTGCCCGCGGCTCCCTCCTGCTCCATTTCACACCTCATTGCCAAAGTGGCCAAGCCCTAAATGCTTGTGCTGGGCTCTATGTTTTAATTGTGTTTGCTCTCATTAGAGCCCTGGGCCACTGGCAGCACACACGCTACTGGGAAAGGAAATCCCCACCCTGTTAATTTTGCTTTCATGCACAGGTCACCCCAGCTTAGCCATGGCGGTGGCAGCCAGGAAAGGCAGGGTGACAGCCTCCCCGCTCCCCAGCAGCCCTGTGGCCATCACCACCACGGCTCAGCCGGGCTTCCTGGGTGGCTGGCTTAGCCGGATCCCACGTGAGTACAGCAGTGCTTGCCTTGCTCTCTCAGGCAGCGTTATCCAGGGGGGACTCCTAGACTCTGAGGCTGTGTATCCGCTTCTCCCTCCCTCCAAATCCCTTTTTCCAGCGGGGTCCATTGGGGTGGGGATACTGCAGAGGGGTACTGTGCCACGCTGGGAGCGCAAGGGAGTGCTCCCATTTGGGGAATGCTCTCCAGCTGCAGCCTCCCTGCATGGGGCCTGTTCAGGATTATAGGGGCAATTTTGAAAGTACAACTCCTTAATGCTGGAGCACTGGGAAGGGCTTTAAATGCACTATCTATGCTTTTGCGGGGTTTTAACTCTTCTGTCCATCTCCGTTCCCCAAACGTTGCACCAGTACCCAAATGGGCACTCATCACTGTAGCTGTGGCAGCAGCTGTTCTCCTCCTCCTATTCCTCATCTGCATCATCAGGTGCTGCTGTTGCAAGAAGAAGCCCAAGAAGAAGGAGAGAGTCACCTTGCACGCTGTCAGCAGCTCCACCATGGCCAGCCTTGTGCGTCCTGCTTTCCCCTCTCCCCCACCTCCCTCCTCCCTGAGAGGTTTGCTGCCATGCTGCCCAGTCCTGGGGGTGGTGGGAGCACGGCATGGCCAGGGATGTGGCTGAGCACGTCCTGAGTGTAGTGCTGCTCTCTGCCGCAGGTCCAGCCTGAGATGGAGGACCTGGAGCAGGGCACAGACCAGACCAGGAGAGGAAAGCTGCAGTACTCCCTGGAGTACAACTTCCGTGCACAGGAGGTGGGGATGCTTACGCCAGGGAAAAGGCTTTGGTCTTGCATGGTCCCTCTTTGCTGCCCACTGAGGTGGACCATACCCTCTTGCACTTCTGCCCCTGCCTGCAGCCTGCCGGTTCTTACACCCACGTGGCATGGCAGCGTCCTCCCTGCTGCACTTGCTTGCTTCCCACTGAGCCCCTGGTCATCTGGCCCCATCCTCCTCCACCTGGTGACCTTGGGCATCACTCCTTTTAAGCTGAAAGTTGGTGTGAAGCAGGCAGCTGAGCTGAAGGCAATGGACAGCGGAGGCACATCCGATCCATATGTGATCGTCTACCTAACGTCCGATATGAAAAAGAAGTATGAGACCAAGGTTTACCGCAAGACCCTGAACCCCATCTTCAACGAGAGCTTCACTTTCCTGGTAGGAAACTATAGCTGATGATGGTTTTTTGGTCCCATCAAGAGTGTTGCATGGGCACTGCTCCCTGGACAAAAACCTCTCCAGGCAGGGAGATGCCTTTGCAACTGGTATGGAGAAGTGTCAGAGAGAAAGACCTGTTATTGCATCCACCGCCCCATCCCATGGGGCAGACCTGCCACCGAGGAGTGAGTCCAGGCTTTTGGGTCCTCCCTGCAGGTACCCCAGGTGGAGGTGCCTGAATCCACACTGGTGATGCAGATCTATGACTTCAACCGCTTTGCCAAGCATGACATCATTGGTGAGATCAGGCTGCCCCTGGCCAGCGTCAACCTGCAGCATGTCATCGAGCAGTGGAGTGACCTGGCGGCAGCCAGTAAAGTGGAGGTTGGTCCTGGCGGGTGGGAAACTCTGCCGGGAGGGATGTGCTGTTGCTTCGCTTGCCATCACTCTAAGAAGCAGGCTCGTAGGGGCAAGCATGAGGGTTGGGGAGACCCAGGAAACCTGGGGCCAGCTTGGTGCTCCAGCCCCAGGTGAGCCAGCTCCTCTGCCCAGTGCTCATCGCTGGCATCTCTCCATCAGGAAGAGCAACTGGGTGAGATCTGCTTCTCACTGCGCTATGTCCCCAGCACTGGCAAGCTGATGGTGCTCATCCTGGAAGCCAAGAAGCTGAAGCGGATGGACTCCCATGGGCTCTCAGGTCAGCAAGAACTGCTCATGCTCAGATCTCCTTACTCCTGCCCAGGCCTTAATGATGGCACCAAAAGCTGCAAAGCCTTGAAAGCTCTTGGTGCCAAGACCTGCTTCCTGCTGCCACCACCATAGCCAGCCCTTGGCCAGCTCCCAGCCTTCCCTAGCACAGATACTACAGCTTTGGCAGAGCTGGAGGTATCTCCCAGGAGGAGATGTCATGGCTGGATGGTACGGGGAGCTTGTGGCAGGAGGAGGCATGGGTAGGTGAGGTCTGGGGTGGCTGGCAAGGGGAAGAGGGGTGTATGCTCATCACAAGGAGTGACAAGTGGGAAACCATGCTCTGCTTGTGAACGCCCCAGGGAAACTGTTTTGTGGCTGAGCTCCTCAGTCAAAAATTGTCACTTGTGCCAGCCATGTCCTCTCTCTCCTCAGATCCTTTTGTCAAGGTGCATCTCATCCTGAACAGGAAGAAATGGAAGAAGAAGAAAACAAGTGTGAAGAAAAACACCTTAAGCCCTTATTTCAATGAGGTGTTTGTTTTTGAGGTGCCTTTCAATCAGATCCAGGTGGGTTTCCCTGCAGCACCCAGGGCTGAGTGGGTCCCTGCTGTGGCGAGCCCCCTCCCACTGACCCTCTTTCTTGTGTCTCCCCTTCCCCAGAACGTGGACGTGGTCATCTCCGTCTGGGATCATGACAAAGTGACCAAGAACGAGCCCATCGGCAAACTCTTCCTGGGCTGCCGGGCCACAGGCAACCAGCTGCGGCACTGGTCCGACATGCTGTCCAACCCACGCCGGCCCCTCGCCCAGTGGCACAGCCTGCAGGCCCCGGATGTGGTTGACAAAGCCCTGGGACTGAAGTCCCACCTAAAGCTGCCCCTGCCCCCCCGATAGTGGGGGTCTCCTCCTCCACCTGGGGGGCAGGACAGAGGGCTTGCGGAGGGGTGAGGGGCTTCAGCTCAGCAGCATCTAGATGTGTTGGTCCCAGCTCAGTGTCAGCGAAGAGGTGACTGGGAGCTCTTTTTGGCCAAGAGATGATCTGGCTGCTGGTGCAGCTCATGCTGTGTGTAATGCCTGGAGTGGGGCAGCTTGGCACCCCAGGGCAAGGCTGGACATGGAGCAGAGGAAACTAGAGGAGATGGCGTAGGCGCAGGAGCTGGCTCATCCCAACCACTCGCGGGCTGGGGGGACAAATACACAGAGCTTCAAGCTCATGCAAAAACACCGAGTCCATTGATATTTTTAAAGCAGAGGACTAATGTGTGGGCAGCCTGGGGTGGGCAGTTTCTTTGGTTGTGAATAACTTGGCAAGATGAGAGTTCTTGGGGAGGCTTTATGTGTCCTGGGAAGGCTTTTAAACAAGACCAAGATCTTGAAGCACCCTAAGAGGCTTGAGGGGAGAGAAGGAGGACAGGCTGGTGAGGAAGGTGTTGGCGACACAAAGACTAGTTCTTTAGTGCCTCTGCAATAAGCTTGCTCTATGTCCTGGCTAGAGGCTAAATGAGACAGCAAAATCAGCCACTGGTTGTCCACACGGCTTCACTCTTAGCCCATTCCCAGCCCATGCTGACTTGTGCACCCCAAGATGTGACTCAGAGTATGGGACTCACCAGCGACCATCCCCACAGACCATGCAGATGAGGCAGCACAGTGTTGGCTCCATCCACCGTGTAGTTCTACTGTGCTGGCGCAGCAAGGTTTGCACCCCCGGCACCTGGAGGTGCTGCCAGGGTGGAGGGGGTGAGGCTCTTGCTTTCATGCCATGATCAGATCACACTGATGAAAGCTGGGTTGCAGCCCTCATGTCACTTCTGGGCAGGTTTCATGTAATCTGGGAGGTTTTTGTGGCCACATGTCCTGCCCTGTCCTGCTTTGTGGGGCCTTGGGGTGGGGGCTACATAAGTAAAGATCCCTTTTAGAAGGATGAGGACATCGGAGAGGTGCCACTGTCCCTACCCATCCTTGAGTACTCTGCAGTTTGGGGTGGCTCAGGAGCAGCTCCTCTGAGCCATCTGCAGGAGAAAGCTCACTGCATTTGGCTGGAGGAGGGAATCGCCCTTGCTCCAAAATACTTTTGCTACAAAGCAGCCATAGGACACAGAAGATTTGGGCTCATGTCATTGTATTTCAGCCCATAGGAGAAAAGGAAAGTATAATAATAATAGCTATTGCCCAGGCTCTGGAGGGGAGAGAGCCTGGTGCGTGAATGAAGAGCCATTAATATTGAAAAGCAGTTAATCTGCAATTACCCAGAACTTCACGGAGCAACCACCTGAGAGCTATACAAACATGGTGAAGCTGAGAAAGATTATGAAAACTCTCGATAGAGATTAATGACCTGAGCTTAACCATAAAAACCTGCTGCATCTGCTTCTTGATAAATATTCTCCAGGCTTCGCTGTGGCCATAAGGAGGGAAGAAATGACAGGGTGGTTTTGAGATGGCCGTAGTAAGTGAAGTGTGGCTTCTGCTGGGGAAACAGCATCTGCTGGCAGCTGCTAATGAGATGGAGGATGAAACCAGTCACCTGAGAAAGACTTGTAAAGGGATACTTTAAAGTCTCAAGCTTCACTCTCAGCCTTAAATCAGGTTGGAACGGTCTGTGCAGAAGTGAACATCTCTGAATTGGGTTTGGGGTCCCAAATCCATTGCCAGGTTAGTTTTTGGTGATGCTGTGTGGTGATTTAGGGCCATGCAGGACCCAGAAGGCTTTTGGAGGTGCTGGGAACCGGCTTTTCTTATGTGTGTGTGTGTGTGTGTGTGTGTGTGTGTGTGTGTGTGTGCGTGTGCGCACGCGCTTTTTCTAGCCCCCTTTTTTGAGGTTGTGGCCTTGAGGTTCACCGCACAATTTATGAGGCTGGGCAAAAAGAACATGCACATTAGTCCCAAAATGGACACAGCTGAAGAAAATGCAGGGACATCCCCTCCTTGAGAAAGGTTACCCCCAATACCAGTGCCCACTGCTCCTCTCACCAGCTTTGGCCTTGCTCAGAGCCCAAATTGCCGGTGCAGTCCCAGGTGAGCAGAGCCGGTGAGGGAAGCCTGCAGCACCTTTTGGGGGGAAGCCTGGGACTTTGGGAGCGAGCACCCAGCTGGGGCAGCTCCAGGCAGCCTGGGCTGATCCTTGGTGCTGTGAAACTCAGCAAACTGACTTGTTTGCTCTAGAGGGAGAGGCGAGCAGGTGGGGATGATCTCCACCCAGCTCCAGTTTTTACTGTGCTGCCAAGGCTGCTTTCTTCCTCCATCATTGCTTTTCCTTCTCAGCCTGCCTCGTGCTCTTACAACAAGGCTTTGAGTGCTCTCCTCCTCCGGCAGAATCCTTTTTGTACCTGCTGGCAGCTCTTTGAAGCAGGGCTGGTGGAGTTGAGCTTCGTTTCATGGCTTATTTCAACCAAAGTGAATGCAGCCCTCTAGGGAGTCTGTTCACAGGAAAGAGGACAGCCTCATCTCATGTGCAAGCATCTCCTTTTCACCTTGGCCTCGTCAAGGCCAGGTGTCCCCCATCTGCCAAGGCCAGATGTCTGAGCATCTCCTGCCCAACCGATGCTCCTCATGTACTTGGAGGGCCTGGAGCAGGAGGATTCCCCAGTGGAAGATGCAAGAAGAAAAGTTAAAGGAGGGGGACACCAACTCCTCCTCAGCTTGTGTCTGTGCTGGATTCCCCTGTCTGCATCTAGAGGGCAGGGCAGGTACATGCTCCAAGCTGGGTCTCTGTGTCATCTGGTCTGTGGCCCCCCTAGAGCCTCACCAGCCAAGATTCCTTCTTCTGGAGATGGAGCACGGGTGTGAGAGGGAGAAAAAGCTGTGATGCTCTGGTGCAAGCCTGTTCCCGTTGCCACAGTGCCAGTTGGTACCTGGGTGGCGATGCTGGAGGTGTTCACGTGGCTTTTTCCAGCAGGCAGGAACCAGCCTGATCCTGCACCACTGGAGCAAAGGGTTTTTTGCTGGTGGGTTAAGGGGGGCAAAAGCAGGTATCCAAAGCCAGTATGTATGGTACGAGGTGTGTGGGTGGCGGGTGGGGAGTTCGTTCCTCTGCTTCATGCAAGGAACAGTCCCTCTGCATTTAATTAGCAGCTGTGCAGGATGGTGGCAAGGCAAAAAGCAAGGCTTGGGCCAGAGGTCTGTTAAAGGAGACAAGAAGGACTGAAAATCGAGATGTTTGCTACTAAGATTTATAATCTCAATTATTTACATCCAGATCCAAGACTTCTGACCTCCAGAAGTCCCTCCCAAAGTGATTTATTCCCTCATTCAGTGATTTTTATGGTATTTGTTCCTGCACTTCAGGAAATCAAACAGGAGAGCCGCACCAGGAGAAAGCTGAGCCTTACATGTACTTGTTGCCAGTCATCTGCCGTGAGACAGAAATGATTATGGGCTGTCATCGTTCAGCCTGGGTATGCGCTGGCTGTCCTCCAGACACAGAGTTTTTGGCTAGTCTCAGTTTTTGAGAGCTGGAGAGTATCTAAGCTTTTCTCACAAGGAGCAAGCGTGCCTGTTTTATAAATATTCGATAACTAGCATCATTATGTCTCACAATCTCATGGGTAAACGTGTACTTTGCCATGCAAAGATTTCTTTTTAAAAGCCTTGGCTCCTGGATTTGCAGGGTCTTACACAGGTTTGCCGCTTTTTCTTTTAAACCACATTTTTATCCTTTGTGGTTGTGGCCGGGGAGTGGGGTGGGTGGGGGGAATATATGAGGATACCTCCAGGCTCAAAACCCAGAGGCAAAGCGAGAGGATGGTTGGCTCTAGTTCGAGGCTCCCACAAAGGAGCTGGGTCCCCGGCAGCCACCCGGCCACGCCGTGAGCCCCGGGTTCCCCGTGGGATGCTGGTGGTGGGTGACGGCGGAGGGAGGCCCTGCGCAAGGGTCAGCGGCCGCCGCCGAGGTTTGCAAGGCGGATGGGAGGAAAGCCGGTACCCGCCGGCCGGAGCAGAGGAAGGGAGGCGAAGCGGCGTGGGCTGCAGCCAGCCTCCCCCCGCCCGCAGCCTCGCCGTGTGCCGCTCGCTCTCGGGGGGCCCACGGCCACGCTTCCTACTGAAACTACATCTCCCAGGCTGCCCGGCAGGCTGCCCCGCTCCCCTCATCCCCCCGGGAGGGCTGCTTGGGGCAGACGAGGGGAAGCCGCCGGCCCCGGCATCCTGCCCTCGCCTACGGCAGAGCACCGCGGCGGGGACGGGAAACTTTGCTGAAGGGTCCTGCGCGATGCGGGGCGGGAGGGACGGCTGCGGTCGGCCAAGTGACCTCTGGGAAACTCCGGTGGGAAAAGAGGGTGCTGGGAGAGCACAGGCCCCCCACCCCCCCCGCCAGGCGCCAGTGGGAAAGGGGTGGAGGGAAGAGGTCGTGCCTGGGCGCTGGGGTCTCTGGGGAAGGTGCACGGGTGGGAGGG
>VFFE01005079.1:0-14957 GCA_008921705.1 Burhinus oedicnemus
CGGCCCCACTGCCCACCCCATGGCCACCCCGCAGGGGCTTTTCCCCCACAGCTCACCTCTGCTGCTGCAAGCGCGCCCGCAGTGCCCGGCTGCCTGACCCAGGCAGGGCCGGGGAAACACAGGGGGTGGCTCCGGGACAGGCAGCGAGAGCTGCCCACGGCAGCCCCCAAAGCACCACCCAGCACCAGGAGAAGCCTCGCTCGGCCCTCCAGACCTCGCAGGCACGCTCGGCGGAAGTCCAGGCACGAGCCAGGCTGGCCCAGGCTCTGCCGGCGCCCAAGTATATACAGCGCGGGATGTGAGGTCACAATGCACCACCACATGATGTCACCCTCCATGACACGGTGATGTCACAGCAGGCCTACCAACCCTGCAGGCCCACAGCAGCAGCTAATAGTAGGGAGTTCAGGCTGGAGGCCAGGGGCACCTTTCCCCCATGAGGACAGGCTGGCCGTGGGTCACATTGCCTGGAGTGCTTGTGCCATCTCCGTTCTTGGATGGTTTCAAACTCCAGTTGGAGAAAGCCCTGAGCACCTGGTCTGACCCCAGGGCTGACCCTGCTTTGGGCAGGAGGATGGACCAGAGACCTCCCAAGGTCCCTTCCAGCCTTACCTCTTCTGTTGTGCTTTGGGATGGCTCTCAGTTCTGTTATCCTGTCAGTATTTTTTCAGAACTTGCTGGGTGAACCAGGGGTAAAGAATACAGAATCAAGGTTGCACTCGAAACGCCAGAGAAGCCACAGCCATTCAAAGAAGACCTGTGGGTAACGGGATAGTTGTACTGCAGGGGATTTTCCTTACCTTCGTTCAAGTCAAATGTATCCAGGTGGATCCTTGAACTGCAAAGAAATGCGCCTCTGGAGTGGGTGTACAGTTGCTCCTGTTCACTTGTGTGCTGAGCAAAATGTTCATCCTGTGTTACGGATTCACACTCTTAATCCACATCAAATGGCAGCATTTGAAAGGGTGTCCTAATGCTGTCTCTCCAAAATCCGTTATATACTTTTATCAGCTGTTAAGTTTCATATTTTTTGATAGGAAGGCATACACAGTCAATTCTCAAATGATCTTACGACTGGATGTATGTGTCTGAGCGTGGTCATGTCTGTGCGGGGGACGGGGGGATAGACAGGGTGTACAAACTTGCTTTGATGCTGAGGACAGATTAATGCACTTACCCCAAAGAGACTGTAAAGCAGTGCAGGAATAGCAACACTGTTCTTAAATGAAAGGCCTGATCCCTGACAGCAACCAGTGAAACTTCCTGGGAAGTATGTAAGAACAAACTGATATTTAGAGTGGGATACCCTTCCAAGTCTGCAATACTTTGTGGCTGAAAGGTTTCTTAAGCAAAAAAATATTTCTCTGTATTGAAAGAATACAAGGGGTGCAGAATTTTTTCTCCACGTAGTTGTTCACTTGCCTTTTGAACTCCTGTAAACTCTGTCCACAAAGTCTTTAACATAATTCCTCATTTCTCTAGGAATCCCGAGTACAACAAGGATCGGTAGACTGGATGAGGGTTAAGAGTTCTCTTTCTCATTGAGCTATTGCTGCTTTTCTGAGAGTAAATAATTCGATTCTCCCTGGTTCAGTTTCCTCGCTGCTAAACCAGGTGTAAATACAATGTCCCTCCTAATGCAGATTGATGGATGAAAGGTGATGTGAAAGTGCAGTAAATTCTTGTTATTACAAAGGGATGACTTTACGAGGTTAGCTGACTGGGATGAAAGAAATTAATCTGAAAGTAAGCAGAAACAGGCGTAATTTGAACTGCAAAGCTGTGGAAGCATCTGACAGGTGAATTTCTTCCTTAGTATCAACTTTGAACCCTAGGCTGCAAAAATCTGACACCACGGATGCCCTCTAAGTAAGACAGGAAAAAGAGTTGAAGTTGGGTGGAAAGAGGTAATTTTTGTCACTGGATAATGGGTATTTGGTGAACCACTGTAATCAGAACTTACATTTGCAAACAAATACATACTTCAATGACTTTTGAGAGGCTTGGTGTTTTTAGAATCTTCACCTTTCTGCCCCAAGAAAAAAAAATACAGTGGAAACAGAATTACGGCAGTGATAGGTCTGTCTGGTATGCTTGATTTTAGATCAGGGAGGGAAGAATGCTTAGCCAGTGCGATTTTAAATATCTGTAGAATTGCTAATAGAAATCCTTAGTAACTCTTTGCCTCGTTTAAACAATACTATTTGTGAACCTGATTACCCAGGAATAGGTAAAACTAAGCTTGTGAAATGCTTTAAATTAGCCCTTTGCTTTGAATTAGTGAATGTCTAAGTTCTGCCCCTGATATAGTGAAACAGGGAAATTAGCATGGACTCCTTCCAAAACCAGATGTGTCTGGCTTTTTCATTGAAATTTTTAGAATCCAATCACACATTTGCATATCATGTAGCACATGCTTCTCATTCCAGCTGTGCAGATGAGTAGGTTGGGGTATTTCTTTCTGTACAAGGAGGTCTTTTGAACAGAGGTCTAGTTCTGAGGTTTGTTATAAAAGAGCTATCAAATTTTTGTGTGCCTCAAGTTGACATGGATGTTTTACATTAGAGAAAATGACTCTTCCACGTAGAGACTTGGCATTGGAGAGCTGTGCAGTTTCCTGAAAAGCGTTGCAGGGTTTCATGGTAACACCTGGAGAATACCCTGCATATGAAATATCCCAAGCATATTGGTCAGAAATTAGCTTCTCTTGCATCGTTTGCCCTCCCAAATCCAGCTCAATGTCCATTGATGTCAAAGTCAGCTTCGTTCTACTGACGTAGTTACATTACTGTGCTAATAATAAGTGACATCACTGGAGGACGCACCTCCAGCACGGGCTGGGGTTCTTCTTTTCACGTGCAGCTGTATCCCGTGTTTTCAGGCCATTTGCTGCCAGCCGAATCTCTCTGGTAGAATTCTTTACCCAGTCCCAAAGAAGCAAAAGATGGAATAAAACCCAGTTTCTGGTTTGCTCTTGTTGCTGAAGTTGGCAAATATAAATCTGATAAACATACAGAGCTCTTGAATGAAGAGCTGCTCTTTTGTCCTGCGTCACATGATCATGGTATCGAGACAGCATCACATTTCAGTGATTGCCAATGGGAATATCTATAATGGATGCAAGGGTTTCAGTCAGAGAAATGAGAGTCTGGGCACCTTGGACTGCACCTTGACCATCATTTTTCTTTGTTTGTTTACTGTTACTTCAGTTTCTAGAAGTTGAGCCAACAGTAACTGCCAGCTGACTGGCCCTGAAACTGAGTGCAGTCAGGTAGGCTAGCATCAAATTCTGCCATGAGCCCAAACAGAGCTGCAGCTGCACAGTCCTTATGCTGATAATTATATTTGCGACTCTGGCTTTAAAAATCCAGACAATCAGCATCCTAGGAATTTCACCACCATCAGCTGTGGGTCTTGAAAAATGACTTATTTATGACAGTAAGTAGCTTTGTCAAGGACTTGCAGTGTAAGGATCTGGTAATGGCAGGCTATAGGTTCATGGAAATAGAATAATTTTGTGAAAATGAATAACTGAAAACTAGCACAGTTTTTTATTTGGACAGGTCTGATGAGAACACATCTGTGTCGCTCTGCCTTAGTTTCCCTTTATCTGCTTTCCTCATTACATCCCATTTGGTTTCCTGCTTTAATGACTCTCCTTCTTGCTTACTGTAATGAGAGCATATTTTGTATCTAAAAGGATTCATTTATATACCTGTGTCCCAATGGGAGTATGTTCTAGAGAAGCACAGCTGGAAATCAGTTCACCTCTTTCTCTGCTGGCTTTTTGTGTCACGTGGTAAGTTTTTCTAACTCCTGATGTGATTGCCTCTCAGTTTCACAGTGCCATTCACTCTTTTATTCAAGTTTTTGCCACTTACAAAATAATTTATTATTTAAGATAAAACCAGTTATGATTTACGTTACCAAAAGAGAAGCATGAGTGGCAGGGAAGGTCAATTGACCTAAAGCACAGTGCTAAATGTGTACAGCATTTTCCTCTTAGAGGAGGCAATGAGATAGAAGTGTGCAGATCATCTCCCATGCATTACGTTCCCAAGCATCAGCTGTGGTGTACGCTTGTGTGTGTGTAAGCATGTGTGTGTTTCTTCATGAGCTTCATGCTACACAGAGAGGACTTCTCTGCGTTTATTAGTCATGCCAAATTCTCTTAGGAACAGGATCCTTAGCCTGCTTTTCTTCTCTATCCTCCCCAAGGGCAGTGGGCATTTGAAGTAACCAAGGAATGCAGCAACAACCCCAAAACACAAGCTCCCAAGGATATCCCAGGGTTTGACTGACTTTTTTTACTGTTATTATGAAAAATATCATTTCAAACCATCGATGATATGATTTTTGCAGTGCCTAGCATGCAGCTCTTTCAGATGTTGACAGTAGCCAGGGTCATCCATGCTGCACAAATTCAGGTGCCAAGATAGCAAAATTATAGAGGCTTCTTGATTATTTGGGCTAACGTCACAGAAAACAGGGCATACATGAATATCCTTCCTCATTCCCAGCCGTGAGAATGAACTTGTAACTCTTAAATTCTAGCTGTTTCAGTAACATCATGTCAACCTAAGGAATTCAAAAGCAGACTGTATGAAAACTGTAGCTGAATAAATTGTTATTGACGTGATTTGTATAAGTGCATTTGTTACTCGAGATGAATTCGTACTATGACAAGGAGGCAGTTGTGTGCCTTATCATTTTTACCTCACTCTCTTGAGATGCAAAATGCTGTTTTGAATTTGCTTATATGCCCATTTGAAAATAAAGCTAGGACTATTTTCAGCAATAGTTTTCTGAGTCCAGTTATAACATTTGTTTTGGAAAGACAAGGGTGACTGCCCACTGACCAGTGATTGCTTACATATCTTTTACATTTTAATGGAATGAATGAACACCGGACTTCCCAGGCATTCAAAGGATGTGGGAAAAGTCCTTTAGTGCACGCAAGTGCTTAAAAGGACCTCCACTTCAGTATTTAGTCGTTCCTAATACTGCACCCTTCTTTTCTGTATTTATGTTTGAAATGTCAAGATTAAGGTTTTTCAGTGTTAAACTTTGCAGATTTCTCTTCGTTTGCTTCCTTTTAGTGGAGTCAGGGGCACAAAATACTTCCGCTCCCTTGGAAAACCAGGCGCTGTCACATTTTCAGCACCCTCCTTGAGTTATGACAGTACTGAAGCAGCAATTGACAAATCCCTTGACATACAAGGTCTAGTGATTTCCATCAAAGAGTGGCAGCATCCAGACCTAGCTCCAATCCATTCATTTTTGATGACTGGTTTTCATGAGTTTCTGGAGGATCTCTTTGATTGTTAAGGTTTTGGTTTTAAAGTATAGGTATGCATTTGGGACATTATCACATTGATTAGAAAGACCATACTGGGTTACCAAGATGTACCTGTTGCAGTTTGTAAACTCTGCAAGAAAAAATTCAGTGTTTCAATGAACTTGTTTACTCGGCTTCTTATGCTCCTCTTCTTTACAGTTGGGATTAAAATGGTCTAAGAGACTCTGGAGGCAGAAAAGGCTGAAAAAGCATAAAAAATGGCACACTAGTGATGTTCGGAAGCCTTGCTGAGCAACTCCTGCCTTGCCTGGGCTGCCTGTCAACCATTGCATGGAAGAGAAGGACAGGCTGCAGCGAAGAGGTCGAGCTTTGCTAAACCACTGCAATAAACTGAGCAGACCCAAGGATGTAACATACCCTGAGGTCCCTGTTTCCCTGGCAAGCAGAGGTATCTTCAGTTTGTTTTCCTCACCTCACCTGCCTCTTGTCCTCCTTTCCCCCCTTTCAGTGCCCTGAGTTTTCAAAGGAATGTTTGGAAACTGCATGCAGCAAGGGTATTTAGAGGACACCTTCTGCTACCACCTCCTGAGAGCAGGACCAAAACTGGCAGGAGTCACTGGACCCTATGCAGTCAGCTTTGGGCTCTCATGCAAGATAGAGATGTCAACATCCATCCCCAGGAAAACTGTTCCCTGCTCAGATCACTTTCCCTGAACTCACGGGCCAGACCCACAGGTCCTGTCCCAGCAGGGAGCCTGCCTGGCCGGTATATACAAAGAAGTGACGTTTGAGCACATGCCTCTTGTCAACATCGGCATCTTCCCAAGCTCATGCTCCTTATCTCTTCTCCTCTGGGGATACTTGTGCATTTCTTCCCTCACTCCACCTTTGTCCTGGAGCAGAGGTGTTGTACAAAGTGTTGGAAGTATCTCTGGTCCTGCCAGCCCTATGCAAAGAAAATCTCTTGGTAAAATAATTTTCCATGAGGTACTTCACAACCTGTCCGTAGTCCTTGGGAAGTGGAGAGGGAGGTGCTGATCTCTTCTCCCTGTTCTCTTGTGACAGCATGCATGAGAATGGTTCAAAACTGCATGAAGGGAGGTTCAGACTTGACATTAGGAAGCATTTTGTTGCCAAGAGGGTGGCCAAACACTGGAACAGGCTTCCTAGGGAGGTGGTCGATGCCCCCTGCCTGTCAACATTCTAGAGGCATTTGGACAATGTCCTTAATAGCATGCTTTAACTTTTGGTCAGCTCTGAAGGGGTCAGGAAGTTGGACTAGATGATCGTTGTATGTCCTTTCCAACTGAAATATTCCCTTCCCTTCCCTTCCCTTCCCTTCCCTTCCCTTCCCTTCCCTTGCCTTCCCTTGCCTTTCCTGACGGTTTTCATGCAGGTGCTCAGGTCATTTGTCTTCCCCAGGCATCACAGTGTAGCAATCAAAAGACGAGTGTTTGTGCTTCATCTGACCTCACCTTCCTCCTCCTGGAGAAAGACAGATTGACTATGGAGATGGTAAGTCTGCAAAACAAGTATGGCTTGTCTGCTGTGATGGTAAGCAGAACTCAATCAGACAACGACAAATTTCTTTCAGGGTGTCGGCAGTAGAGCAAGGCGCAACGGGGACTGGGAGGAAACAAGCTCCAGAGGAGAAGACTATGAGTTTGCCTGGTTCCCTCTTCTCTGGCTCTCACGTCATCTCCCTGTGCTTTTGCTTGCCCCTTTTATGTTGCAGGCTGTGGGAGCACGAATGCTCGTTTGCAGGATGCCCCATAGCCCTCATACAGCAGGGGCTTGGATGGGCCTTCAAGGTGGTGTTATAATGCATGTGACTGGAGCGAGTCCTGAACGCTGGTATTAGCGGCACACTGACTTCCTTTTGTGACCATGACATTTTCCTCATGGTAGCTCTGTTGGCACGAATAATAAGCTGATGGTGTAGTGAACTCAAAGAGACATGGTGGCTGATCATGCTGTAAAGCGTTGCGAAGTCTTTGGAAATAGGGATTAAATAAATCAGAGTGGAAAAATTGTCTTCTCTGCTTGCCTAAGGTGAGCAATTTTGATGGATGTGAGTAAAACTTTTTTTCCCCATTATCAGTACAATAGAAGGTGAATTAACAGTTTTGTTCTGGGCATATGTGGGGACTTTTTGTAAAAATTTTCCCAAATAATTTTCTCAGGCTGCTATTCAATTGCAAAGAAATACTTATAGTCATCCTCCTCCTCATTATTATTATTATTACACCATCAGCATTACCATCTCAATTATCCGTCAAAACATCCAACACTTCAATTGTAGAAGATGCCAAAGGACATGCTGGAAAGAAGAATTCAATTTCCAATTATCCTGTTGGAGCTAAAATACTCCCATTATTAGCGGGCCTGTTCTACAACGTCTGAGAGACTGAACCCTTGCGAGAGATGCTGCCAGATAAATGCTGGCGCAGCTCTTTGGGGCGTTCAAATGGAAAAAGTGAAGATGGCAGGTGCAGAATGGCCAAACTAAACAGACCAAAACCAAATCTACATACTAGTAGAGCTGAGGGACATGGATTACTGGCTAATGCTGCAGCCAGCTGCCAGGGACAAATAGCCTCTTCTTTGTTCAAGCGTCAAAGCTCTGTGCTCACACAAACGTGTGCACCTGTTGAGCAGAGATAGTCTGAGCGTGCTTCCTCCACAGCCAAGCAAAATGTTCTTTGACTACCTCTTTGCTTTCGTACAGTGAGACACCACAGAAAAGAGGTGCTTTGAAAAGCCATTGCTGCTGTGGGGATGCTCTTCAAGTATTTCTGGGTAGCAAACACAGAATTTGTGCAGAAGAACCTGGTTCTCACAACATCTCCTCACTGCGTTCCACATCAGGACCGTTCAAAGAGGCATCCAGAAATGTCTTTGAGGTGTCAGGTATTTGGATAGTTTGTTCCTTTCTACGTTTGGTAACATTTATAGCACTGGGAGAAGAGGACGGGCTTTTTAAATTCTACTTCTTTATTTCTTATATTTCTTTATGACAAACCTGGGGACGTAATTCTGCTCTCATCTGCTCTTTCTCCCTGCTTCTAGCACTGCTTTGTCATTGACTTCTTTCTGTGGTAAGAGACCTCTAACGCAACTCTGGAGCCACAGCTATTGACTTCAGAGGCTTTTGTGTGGATTTTCCTTCAGGAGCCATCAAAGTGTGTCTCCTAATCATTATTCATGATGCGCAAACCTTTCATGCCTTTGCTTTCTGCCTAATCGGGCTCTTCACAGGACAAAGCCATGCTAATATGAATGGAGCAATCCACCAATAAGGGGAGCGTCATCTACTGTCAATGATTATTTAAAACTGAGTTATTTCCCTCAGCCACTGAGATAGTCTCTATGCATGTACAGCTGATGAGTGCTCATTCTGCTTGTCAGTAAGGCCGTAGACGTGTTCCTTGAAGTGATCCAAATCTTCACACATCACCCAATTTCTCATTGTTAAAAACAGATTAAACTTCTTCTTCTGTACAGCCCAGTGGAGGAGCAGTCCTCCAGGGGTGAAATGAAACCAAGAGTTTAACACACGCCCAAAATGAGACAGACGCAAATCTTTCTCTCACATACCTCCCCTTGACTTCCATGGCTGTAAAATCAAGTTCCAGAACAGTGAAGTTAATGGTGTGTGCATACTGAGGATGCTACTGATCTTGAGTAAGTGTCGCGAGACGTGAGGGAAGCAGCAACTCATCTCACCTTAGGAAAGAAATACCTTGGTTACCTGACAGCAGCAGCTCTCAAGAGGTTTATTATTTGTATTAAAAAATCCATG
The DNA here is from genome assembly GCA_008921705.1 of Burhinus oedicnemus. Taxonomy (NCBI): domain Eukaryota; kingdom Metazoa; phylum Chordata; class Aves; order Charadriiformes; family Burhinidae; genus Burhinus; species Burhinus oedicnemus. Next base: position 9,102 of record VFFE01005079.1, read on the forward strand.
TTACAAATCTCAGGGCAGGACCTTACGTAAGTGTAAGGTGATTTTACTTTGCAATACTTCTAAGCAGATTGATTTGACGCAATCATGCCTTCTCCCCCACCTAATGACAGGAACCAGGACACATGTGCAAGTGGTCTGTTTAGCATCACTGGGGTCCAACGCAGCAACTGTAAGCAATTCAACTGACTTCTGCACCCGTGGTTTGAGTTTCTCAGCGTTACAAGCTGTTTTGTTGGTGGGCTAACAGGAAAAGGAGTGACATCGGGGGTATGCTGTAGCCTTGTTGCCATCCTCTTGGTTTCAAGGTGCAGAGTCCTCTGCTGCTGAGTCATCTGTGTTGTGGTTTTACCGGAGTGCAGAAACTAATCTTGACAGGAGCACCACGTTCCTGAATTTCACTGCTAGCTATGTGTTTGGTTATCAGCGCAGGCCACTGAACAGGACTTCCTAAACATTTTCATAGCCTATGTCTCTCACCTCGAGCCACTGTCCAGATCAGAGTGCAGCGAATGAGAGGCAGTGCAGCAAGATGCCATCCCTTCAACAGTCTGCGCTCTTCAGGTACACGTTTCATAGCTGAATGCGTTTTGTTGGGGTGCTCCCCCAGGCAGGATGTCACAACCTCCTACCAGCCACGAGTGACAGGGCACTCTCAGTGATCAGCTGCTTATCTGAGAGGTCTCCACACGGTGGAGTATTCGTTTTGTTTTCTTTAAGTTGTGTGAAGAAACATTGTTGTTCCATTGAGGACCCTAGGTACCTGTTATATCCCACTCTATATAACCTGGGCTGTAATACGTATGCAAAACTCTTGCTGCAGTTGTTTTGGCACTTATGGGCTTCTGAGTGTTTAGCAGTGCCATATTGTTTATATTAGCAAACGACTTTATGCAAACTTGTTTCTGTTAAGGAAAGGGAGGAGATGAAGGAGAGGATAATTTGCCCGTTGAAACATGATCAGTTTGCAAGTGGATGCCAATTTGCTCTTCTAATTAGTCATGAGCTAGTTCTGATTCAAAACCCATAGAAGTGCATTAGTGCAGCCAGAGTGAATATTCTTAGGTCTGCCAGTTTATGATCATTGCTGCAGCAGCTGCAGTAACAGCTTTGCTCCAAAGGTGGCTGACATTCAGTGAGCGACTTGAGTGTGTTCATGCGGATCTGGCTACAAGGTACCACTATGAAGGGCTCTTGGCTGACCTTCGCCACAGAGGCTGCCAGAAATGACTCCATAGCAACTTTGGAAGTGATGGAGCAGGTTGCAGACTTAGGTAAAATAATAGAAAACCAATTTTACACAGAGGGAGATTGAAGCAAGGGCAGTTGAAAGGACCTGCTCAGGTCAGAGAGGCACTGAGTATTGGACTGGGAACTTTTGGCCTCACATACACGCTAGTGCCTACAGCCAGGTCGTAACAGGACGATATGCTCCAGCCAGCAATGTGAAGCACAAGCCAATGAGGTTCTAGCCCCAGTTCCTCCTGCCACAGGTAAAGGGACCTCATGTTTATTTCCCCTCCCAGCCACCATCTATAGTTTTGGGAAGCCCAGAAGGAACTAGACTGTCACAGTTCCTCTGTTGTGAAGATCAGGAGTAGGTGACTCTCTGGCCTGTGCCTGCTAGCACAGTTTCATATCACCCCTAGAATACAAGCAATGCAAACATTTTGAGTTTGAGGTCTATGTCTTTTCCAGTTCTGTTGCTACCTTTAAAGAAACATTTGAAGTGTTTTTGAAACTTATGAACCCTACGAAGTCTTCACTCTTCCTGGATATACGTGGACCAAACTTACCCGTCTTGTAACTCAATTTGTTATCTCAAGGCTATCCTGTGAAATGCTCTCTATAAAGCTATTTATGCCTTCAGACTGTACAACTCAGTGCAAACAACTGAAGCTTGCTAGCACAGTACCCTTCACATGATGAAAGACGGAAGAAGACAAGTACTGCTGCACACCTGGCACCATGGGGAGCATTTGTAAATTTGCAGATTTAACTTCACTCAGATGCTGTAATTCTGAGTATGTCCTTGTCATTTTAGACACGTTCTCAGGGTGGAGGCCTGTCCTTGTAAACATGCAGATGAAAAAACTCTTGCAAAAACCAATTGCAGAGAGAATTCTTTCCTGAGTTTAGTATTCCCCTTCCTCTAGAAAGCAACAAGGGAACTTGTTTTACTGGGCAAGTGGTGCAGAAAAATTGTGCAGCTCCAAAAATGGAACCAAAGTGTCCTTGTGGTCATCACCCCCAATCCAGTGCGGCTGTAGAGAGGAAAAACTCGACTGTAAAACCAAACTGGCAACAAATTTGTGCAGAGGCTGGCTGAAATGTCTGCCTGTGTTTGCCTCTCCCATTGATGATGATGAGAAGCACTGTGAATAGAAAATATGGGCTGTCACCTCACGAGATTTTAATGGGCAGACCCACGTGGCCGACTTACACAGCACCCTTCACTCTCAAGCAGTGAAAATTGAAACCAACAGTTCATGCGCTTCTAAAATAATAAAGAAGTGGTAGGACTAATGACTATAAAGGGTGATAAAAGCCAGAGGCAGGAGTGGATGATGGGACAGCACGGCCCATGCAGTGATCCATCCTGGGCTCCCCAGAGTTGTGAGCAGGGCGCCTGTGGCACTTCTACCCTACTCTGGAGGGACAACTCCTACTCCTTCCTGAGTGTATAGGATCAGGCTCCATGGCTAGTGTTAAAGAGAACCACCGATGGAACAGTTGGCCAGGAGCAGCAGCTACCTGAGGCATGGCAAACTTGGTAAACAGAGAGGGCCCTGGCACTATGGCTGAGTGCCAGCAGGAGTGGAGGGGGCTGGAGCAAAAGGCCACTTTAGGCTTCTGCCTGTCGGTGGGGGGCACGACCCAGCAGGCTGGGAGACTCTCACCTGGGGCTGGCCGCTGACCAGCCAGGTCCTCCCTACAAATCCTGGCATTGCACAGGGAAAGGCAGCCAGCTGGGGGAGGCATCATCCAGCCACGGGCAGTCCACACTGACTGGTCCCACCATGCTGCCCGTTGCAGGAGACATCTGGAAAATGTGAGGAGTGGGGATGAGACACAGAGTCATGGACACATGTTGCAAGTGGCCAAGCTAGAGCAGCAGGGAAACGTAGAAGTTGGAAACAAGAAATGATATTTTCTTTTTTCTCCTGATGCTGTGCACCTCCAGGGGTGGTAAGCCTTCTGTGACATCACTGAGTGGTGGAGGCTGATGTCACCAAGCAGTGGACTGTGATGACACCAGGCAATGAACTGAGATCTCACATCCCTCCCTGTATATACTTGGGCGCCGGCAGAGCCTGGGCCAGCCTGGCTCGTGCCTGGACTCCCGCCGAGCGTGCCTGTGAGGTCTGGAGGGCCAAGCGAGGCTTCTCCTGGTGCTGGGTGGTGCTTTGGGGGCTGCCGTGGGCAGCTCTCGGTGCCTGTCCCGGAGCCACCTCGTGTGTTTCCCCGGCCCTGCCTGGGTCAGGCAGCCGGGCACTGCGGGGCGTGCTTGCAGCAGCAGAGGTGAGCTGTGGGGGAAAAGTCCCTCCGGGGTGGCCATGGGGCGGGCAGTGGGGCTGGAAGAGCTGGGACAATGTCCTTCTCGAGGGGCCTGGGCACTTCTTCCTGCCCTCCCCCTCCATGGGACAGCAAGTGACTGTGGCCTCTCTCCATTTTGCAGCGTGTGATGCCAGCGATGGGGAGCAGCTCCTCATCTTCATCTCTCTGCAGCCCACTGCATCTCTCTGCAGGGCCCAGGGCTCCAAGGATCCTGTCCTGTCAGGTAGTTGTAGAGAACAGGAAGGTCTCCCCTCAGCCTCCTTTTCTCCAGGCTAAACAACCCCAGTTCTCTCAGCCACTCCTCAGAAGACTTCTTCTCTAGACCCTTCACTTTTCATTGCCCTTTTTTGGGCTCGCTCCAGCACCTCAATGTTCTCCTTGTAGAGAGGGGCCCAAAACCGAATACAATATTCAAGGTGGGGCCTCCCCAGTGCCAAGTACAGAGAGACAATCACTTCCCTAGTCCTCCTGGCCACACTGTTTCTGATACAAGCCAGGATGCTGTTGGCCTTCTTGGCCACCTGGGCACACTGCTGGCTCATATACACCCAGTTGTTGACCAACACTCCCAGGTCCTTTTCTGACAGGCAGCTTTCCAGCCACTCTTCCCCAAGCCTGTAGCACTGCATGGCATTGTTGGGACCCAAGTGCAGGACCCAGTACCTGGTCTTGTTGAACCTCACACCATTAGCCTCTGCCCATCAATCCATCCTGTCCAGGTCCTTCTGTAGAGCCTTCCGACCCTCAAGCAGACCAACGATGCCACCCAACTTGGTGTCGTCTGCAAACTTACTGAAGGTGCACTCAATCTCCTAATCCAGATCATTGATGAAGATGCTAAACAGAACAGGCCCCAGTACTGAATCCTGGGAACATCACTTGTGACTGGCCACCAACTGAATTTAACTCCATTCACCACAACTCTTTGGGCCAGGCCATCCAGCCAGTTTCCTAACCAACAAAGAGTACACCCATCCAAGCCATGAGCCGCAAGTTTCTCGAGCGGAATGCTGTGGGAAACGGTGTCAAAGGCTTTACTAAAGTCCAGGTAAACAACATCCACAGCCTTTCCCTCATCCACTATGTGGGTCACCTTGTCATAGAAGGAGACCACGTTAATCAAGCAGGTCCTGCCTTTCATAAACCCATGTTGACTGGGCCTGGTCACCTGGTTGTCCTGTATGTGCCATGTAATAGCGCTCAAGATGATTGCATGGCAATGGCATAACCTCTCTGGGCAGCCTGCCCCACTGCCAGACTCTCCTCATGTTGCTCCTGATCTCCAGCCTTAACCTTCCCGGTTTCAGCTGATACCACGTGCCTGAGACTCCCACCAGGCACTTCTCTGAAAAGCTTGGCCATAGCCAGTCGATCCCTTCCCCATAGACACAGGGGTGCTGTTAGGTACCCCAAAAGCCATCTCTGCTCCAGGCTAAACCAGCATCACAGCTCCTCCTGCAATGTCCTGCTGCAGGAATATTGTTGGAGACAGAGCTGAAAGCCTTGCCTCTGTGCTAGCACATCACTCTATTCTAGGAAACAATTAACTGCACGTGCAAATTTTAAGTCATTCATAGCGTAGGTATGCTTTGCATTTGCCATGGCCTACAGAAGATTATTGAGGTTTTGGAAAGGTTTTTTTTGTTGTTTTGGTTTGGTTTTTTTTTTCTCTGTGGTATGACTCAGCTAGTCTAATTTTCTGAGACCAGCTGTTGAAACACAAATAATTTTTTGGAACTTTAAGGATAAAGCTATTTCCAGAAATTCTCACAAGGAAAACTTCAGGAAAACATGGAAGGGAATTGGGATGTGAGCTGGGTTTGGTTTCTCTGCCTCTCTCTCCCTCTCCCTCCCATTTTTGCTTTCTTTGCCTCTTTCTTTCTCTCCTTTCTTCTTCCCTCCCTTCTCCTCTCCCTCCATCTCCCCTCTCTCTCTTTCTCCCATTTCTTTCTTCTCTGTTTTTAATTTTCAAGCTTAGTCCTCAATGCTAGGAGGTGTTTTCTTCAAAAGGCAATTATAAATCATTGTATTTTGTATTTACCCAGTGTTCTCTGATGCTGTTTTGCAAGTAAAATGCTGAGCTGGCCCATGAGAGTGACCAGAGCAGTGATGGCACTGCAAGTGCAGCCGCTTGCAGTTAACGGGGAAGGTGATTGGCCCAGCTGTGTTCCTTCTTAGATGCACGTCCATGAGACAGTTAGTGGCATTTGGTCAGTTTTCTCCTGTCAATACTGAGAGCAGACTTCCACATTTCCCTCCTCTCCTCTCCTCTCCTCTCCTCTCCTCTCCTCTCCTCTCCTC
>VFFE01005079.1:14977-38383 GCA_008921705.1 Burhinus oedicnemus
CAGTTATGATTTAGCAGCAGTTCAGTTTTATTTGTGATTTGAGGCAGATCAAGGGATTGAGTTCTAGCAGCGCTTAATCATTAACTGAGTTAAAGGTTTGCAAAGTGATTTAACTAAATAAATGAACAGCGACTTGATTACAGATTCGAAGATGACAAGATTCACACTAACTTACTATAAGGTATCCCAAAACAATACATACACATATGAGAGCAAAGCACAGATTTCAGATTAATATATATACATATAAACAAAGCATATGAGTGCACGCGCACACACACACACACTTACACAAACACGCCCACACCGCAGTTTATAACTGCTGAGATTGAAGATCTCTTAATATTGCACGACTTATTGAGTCAGCGGGTACCGCTTCTAACTCCTACACGTGCACAGAAAATGGAAGAACATCCACATCCATAAAGCTAAAGCATACAAACATATAAATGGAGAGGTGGATGGAAAGAGAGGCAAGCCTAGAGTTAAAATTTCCCTTCCGAGCTAGAGTAAATATTCACAATGTATCAGCATTTCTCAATGGGAGGTAGTTGAGGCTCGAGAAGGATTGTCTCGCCGTGGCCTTTAGTCCTCACGAAGTTTGCCTGAGACAGCGTCCCGACTCAGGGGAGGTACTGGCCACAGCCCGCTGCGATCCAGAAGAGCTCAAAGGGTCTTCACTAGAATCGCTACTTATAGGATCCAAGATAATTGACTTACATCATGTACTTTTCCACTCCAGCCCAGCTTGGACAATGGAATAGTCCAGTACTTTCCATTGGTTACACAAGTCCAGGACTTGCTAGGACTTGTGGTCCTGGTACCCCACTCTCTGTGGCCATGATCCATATGTTGTCAAGTGTGATCGATTATAGTTATTATCTTCAAACGGTAGGAGCCATGGGAACCAGGTGCACTAAGGGGTTGCCTTAGTGTTCTGGTCCATTGTTCTCCACTCTTTCTTTCTTTAATGTTAGACCATTCTGTATTGTTCTGGTCATGGTATTATTATGTGGCCCAGATGGGGAGGGAATCACGCCAAGTATCGAGAGTCCTGAGAGTGGCAGGGGGGGTTGCACCACCACAGAGCCCTGCTTTTGTTCTTAGATATAAGAAAATTGGCCAATTGAGCATCACACCAGGTTAAGTGTGGACATATGAGTTGTCATCTTCATGTAAGCAGATTGTTATGTTTTATGGCTTCGAAGTTTCAGCAGAAGCTTCACTGACTTTCTAAAACTGACATATAGCTGAAAAACATCCTCCTTTGGGAGAAAGACTTTATTGCACAGAGTTAAACATTTATCTTCTTATTTGTGCTCTGACTGCAAGCCGAGTTCAGGACTGTGCCCTGCTTTGCCACTCATATCAAGAGACAGCCCACAGGTCAAGGAGTGCGCAAGGCTGCCGAGGGCACAGCTGGTGAGTTATATTAATACAGCACCAGAGCTTGAAGTCATGCTGTGCACTGCCTCCTGCCCTCCAGTTTGTGAGTTTGGAAAGGCTACTTTTGGCAAGGGCAGGTGGTGGAGAGTGGACTTTGAGTCCTGCGGGAGTTTACTGCCTGCATGTATCTGAGGACCAGGGCTTGATCTACAACGTGGGTTAAATCTCTGACTAGAAAAAACATTTTCCAACATCAGAGTTACATCTTTTACTCTAAAAGCAGCTCTGCTGCAGTTCTGGAAAATGTTTTCTCCTCAACTTGGGAAACTTTTGGAATCCGATGTCACCTACCAGTGAAACCTACAGGTTGTGCAGCCTGGCTTTTAAAGCCTGAGTAAAAATAAACACCGTGGTGCACTCAAGGTATTTAAAGCTGGCACTTTCCTTCACTGCTTGAGTGTCCATACAGTAAAATGTGTGCTTGTGTTATTTACATCAGCTGGATTTCTTCATCTTCTGGCTTTGTGAATGCTTGTTACAGAAGATTTTAGTATGTTGCGTAACAAAAGTTAAGGAAAATCTAAACAAAATAGTCATTCTCTTAAAAGTTTTCTCAGTTTGGTTCCAGTCAGCTACGGAGATACTCTGTCAGGTTCTCTTTTATCCAGGATTTAGGCCTTGGAGTGAATTTTTAATGTAATGTTAGCACTCATTTGATACATCCCCAAGTTCTGGCAAAAAACCCTAATGTAAGACAGCACGTGAGCACAAAACCAAACAGTATATCATTTTAGTAAATGGAAGGTCGTCCATTTACTCAGGTAGTTTTTGATTCCAAGCTCTTAATATGCCTGTAGGAGAATTAAATGTTACCCAGTATGCATAATGCCCAAAGAATATCAGTAATTATAAATGCTTTCTCTCTTGATAGATATGTAAACTGTAAAACTCACTCAGCTGTGAGTTCAGTTCTGCTTGTCTATATGCAGGTTTTTTTGGATTTACATAGAGCTTCCCTCCCTGTTCAGACCATGTTACAGATGGATGTAGACAACGTTAAATATGTTCTGAGGTTAAGACAACAGAAAGAAATCACTCTTCATTTATGCAAAAATCATATTCTTTCTTTGCAAGTGACCAGAAGGTGTCTGTCTGCAACTATTGACAGAAAACAAGTAAATATGCTCAGGACAGATACTGTAAAGATAATAATGCCTGAATTTGCTTCAAGTCTTCTACAGGGCATGGTAACTTGTCCTATGTCAAGAGATGGAAAAGATAGATATAGATTTTGCATTCAAAAAATTGAGCAGAAAGATGAAAAATGTCCTGCAAAACTTTCAGCAAATTCAAGCTTTTGCTAAAAGTTGTAGATAGTTTAATCAAGGAGGCCCATCTGTGATTTCTTTTTTAAGGGAAGAATCCATTTTCTCTCAGGTGATCCAGAAAGCCTGAAGTACCATAAATTTTTAGTGTGCATGATCATGGCAAATTCACAGTGTACATAATTGTAGAAGCATAATGAATTCGTAATTGTTGCTCTTTTTGACATAACGATTCTCCAGTCAGCTGCTCCTGCAGTCAGAGTCAGTGTCACTTCATGCAAATTTGCAATACACTCTAGTGGCAACCTCTGGAGAAATCTCTGTTGGACAAAACTGGAAGAGAACCAGAGGAATAGAAGCAATTAGCAGATACAAATTCTGACCCATTGCTTCACAATTTCCTCCCCAAGAACCATCACTCTTGAATCCCTTTTGGAGAGAAAATTAAGCCTTTTGGCAGTATTCTTGGGGGTTCAGTGGCACAGAATGGTTTTAATTGGGTTGGGTGTCTTTAGCAAACTAAGATGTCAACATACTAAATGAAAAAAAAAGAGTTTCTTCTGAGCAAACTTTTCCCCTTTCTTAGATGAATGCCCATAGTATAGAAGACAGTCCAATGTAAGTGATTTTGTAAACAATATTAATTTCTGATTTTTTATTTGTTTGTAGGAAAAACAATTAAAATCAGCGTAAAATTCTGTCAGAAAACAAGAGACCTAACTGATGCAGTTGACAAAATAAGACCATTGCCATATCAATCACCAAAAGAATTCAGGAAGTCTGGATGCTAGAAAAATGAAACAGAAATGTGTTTTATTGACCTTGGAAACTTCCAGGCTTTGAAAGATCCAGCATCTGAAAGTCTACATGTATGCAGGTATTGATGCATGAGACACACGGACACGGGTTAGTGGCTTCTCTGTCCTCAGAGAACAGAGTAAAAAACAATTTTTTGTGTGGATATAAACCTGTTAACAGAAAAATCTAGAAATCCAGGCAACAGAAAAGAGAAAGATGGACAGTAAAAGCACAAAGGGATGAAAAGCTTCCCACATCTGACAAAAAGCAGTATCTAATTGCAGAGGCAAATAAATCAGTCATCGAAGGACTACCTCTGGAGTGCGCAGGTGGTAGCAAATGTTGAAGAGATCCAAGGATGTTATGACAGTGCCACAGAGACCATCAAGGCTTTGGTGGTATAAAGCCAAGGCATTGACAGGCTTGACGGACATGAGAGCAGAGGATAGACTCCATGTGGTGATTTTGCCAAAACACCCAAACGGGATGCTCCATTACTGCACTCAGACAATGCTCTCATCAGAGGATGGTAAGATTACAGGGGAGGTCTGGAAGGGATAGTGTCTGAGACCCAGTCCTTCCTGCTGTACCAGTGCCTGGGTCAAAGTCCTCCCAGAGACTGTCCATGAGCGATGGTTATTAGAGCTGACTTGCTGTTGCTTGTGGCCAGCCCTAAGCATGCCACTTCCTAGCTTTTGAGGGCTTCATCGTTCAGCTTCTGTAGCAATTTCAGTTCAGCTTTGCTGCATGCAAAACACTCGCACATTGATACCAAAATCATGTGCTAATGCACTTCCAAAACCACTGACATCAACCCTACAGGTACGAGAGTACCCAGCCTGTAGGGACTGGAAGAGTGAAGAGCTGGAAACTCTTTACCAAGTGTCACTCCAGTGACCCCCCTACCCTGACAGGGGAAGGAAGAAGGGCAGACTTAGCTTTTTAGTTCTCTCTGCTTTCTTGAGAGCACTGTACGTGGCTATTGTAGCGTGCCCGAGCTTTGGTAATTATGGTAGTAGTCTGAAAATTGAAATTAGAAAAGCACTGCACTCCCCTAACCGCATGCTAATACCTGTTATTAGCAAAGAACATAATCTTCTGAGTCCCTCAGATACAGATTTAAAAAACTTGCAGCTTGCTAGAGAGCTTATCAGAGGTAATTAAAGCCTAGCTGATCATACTTGCTGTTAAGATACCAGGAAGAACTTGCTCCATTTTTATGAAATAGAGATGCTGCCTCAGCACAAATCCCACCTGATCAATGGCTTCTGCAAGAAATTTACTAAACAGCCCTTCTCAAAATGGTGGAGGCAGTATCTCTCGAAATGTCCGACTACAGCAATTTCCTATTAAATTTTAAAAAAGGACTTTGTGAATGAGCAGGGGAGAGATAAAACACAGGCTATACTGCTGTTCCTAACTAAAGGGAAAACTGACCCACAGAAATTGCCAGGCGGGAACTGATCAGCATCCTTGGCTTTTTAAAGATAGTTTTGCAATGTTTTGGTCACAGAGATAATTTTGGACTGTGAAAAAAGGAGGATATTAATGAGTCTGATAACGCATTCATGTTTGCAGTATTGTTTTTCTTTCTAACGTCTGTGGGTGTCACCTTTCTCTGAAAACAAAGCAAACTACAGCTTATGTCTGAGTTTTTGATGTCTTCTGCTGTCTATCATGCCTTTACAATGCCTTCTCTAACTCACTACAGATAACGCTGCCCAAAGCACCTGAAAAACTTGGCAGCTTCAGCCCTGGTTTTTATTGCTACCAGAATCTCCTCGCACAAGTGTTGTGCATCCACCACGGTCAAGTCTCTTTTCTTTTGGTAGTACCACACTCGTGTAGTTCCTGCAGTATTTCTGGTAATGTCAGTGAGTAACATAGTGCCACGATTTAACCCCAGCTGGAGAGTTAGGGCCAGAAGTCATCGCGGCACTGGAGTTGTCTCAGATTGCTTTATAACACTGATTATATGAAAGTAGTTATAGCCCTGAGTAAAAGGAAGACAGACAGAATTTTTCCCCATTGTTAGCCTGAAATGTGTAATCCAGGTAGACAGAGGAGATCTTAGTGATGGTTAGTGGGGAGTACCACAACAGTCTCAGCCACCCAAGATTTTCAGAGGCTTCATTTGTGTGCCAGTAAGATTTTTTTAGTGTGACTGCACTAAGGTAGCAAAGTCTGTATTTAATTAATTTAGCAATAAATAAACATAGAGAACTCAGAAGATCTAAGTGGTATAATTGCTCAGCTCCTGAGAAGGGCAAGTAATTAATTTTGCTATAATTATTACCGAACCACAGTGAGCAGGGAGATTGTTTTTCCTCCTTTGAATTGCCTCCTCCCCTCCAAGTCTGTATTTCAATGAAGGTCTTTTATTGTTTAATGTATCTGTCATCATCTGCTGTCAAGATAGCATCAGGCAGATGCAAGCATTCTCATTTTATTATTGTATTATTTTCCTTCTGTTTGCCTCAGGAAAGATGTTCTGATTGCTAAGGATGAGGACAAATCCACAGATCTAGGAGCTGAAGGGGAAAGAAAACAATGCCAATATTTGCATGACTGAGAAGAAAATCTGTCTATTCATACAGTTCTATAATTCCTTACATTATCATTTATGATTGGAAAAAGCTGACAACAATAAGAAGAGAAGGTACCAGGGGACAGGGGGAGGGTTGTCAGTGACTACACAACCTGTGGCATTATGGGGATTCACAAGAACTAACAGCAGGGAAGGTGGAAACCAAGTGTCAAACATTAATCTTAATGCTTCTAGCTCCACCTCTAATTTCTGAGGGCGGGGTAGGTCTGGGTCATACTACTGAATGCTGTGAACAGCCTGATGAGGTCTGATCCCTCCTCCACCCGCTTTGGAGAGCAAGGGCCAGACTTAAAATTGGTTTAAAAAGAAAAGTTTTTAACAAGGGATGAATGAATCAGCATTGAATATGTAGGTCCCAGTTAATCAGCCAACCCTAAGTCTTGCTTGGATGACAAAACTATGTCCACTCTGGCTTTGCTGAGGCTTGCTAGGCACTTGGTGAGCACTACACCAAGCAGGACTGGGAAAGAGATGGTAAAACCACACCCTTGACTGGCAGGGAGTTTCCTATCAAAAGATCAGGACCGAGACAGGGCCCCTGAAGGCTGGTTTGAATTGATCACGTAATTGCTCACAGAACTGCTGGGGCTGGAAGGCACCTCTGTAGATCGTCTAGTCCAAAGACCTGTGCAGGAACTGGTCAGCTAGAGCAGGTGTCCCAGGACCACATCCAGTCTGGGTTTGAATATCGCCAGGTATAGAGACTCCACAACCTCTCTAGACAGTCTGCTCTAGTATTTGACCACCCTCAGAGTAAAACAGTTTTTTCTTCCGTTTAAATGAATTTTCTTGTACTTAAATTTGTGTGTGTTGCCTCTCATCCTGTCACTGGACACCACAGCGAAGAGTCTGGCTCCAACTTCTTTACTCCCTCCCGTCAGGTATTTATACGTACATGGATAAGATCCCCTCTTTAGTCTTCTCTTCTCCAGGCGGAAAGACCTAGCTACTCCAGGCTCTTCTCATGTAAAAGGTACTCCAGCTCCTTAATCATCTTCACGGCAATCGCTAGGCATGCTCCAATTAATCCATGTCTCTTTTGTATGGGAGATCCCAGAACAGGACACAGCACACCAGATGTGGCCTCACCAGAGATGAGTAAAGAGGAAAGATCACCTCCCCGGACCTGCTAGCCATGCTCTGCCTAATGCCGCCCAGGAGGCTGTTGGCCTTCCTGGCTGCAAGGGTGCATTGCTGACTCATGGTCACCTTAGTGTCCACCAGGATGCCCAGGTCCTTATCAGCTGGGTGGTCCCCAGAATATACTGGTGCCTGGGGTTGTTCCTGCCCCCAGGTGCAGGAATTAGCATTTCCTTTTGTTGGACTTAATGACGTTCCTGCTGGCCCATTTCTCCAGCCTGTTGAGGTCCTCTGAAGAGCAGTACAAAGGTGGCAGCTATTCCTCCCAGTTCTGTACCATCAGCAAACTTGCTGAAGGCACACTCTGCCCCATCGCCAGGTCATTAATGAAGACAATTATTACCTGCTCCCCTGGGGGCTCTACTGCCACATTCACTCCTCCTATGTGTTCCTGTAATGGTAAAATATTTCCACCTGGAATCAACCAAGGAGAGACCAAACACCATCAGAATGCTCAGAAACTCCTCAGAGCAGTTCAGGAAGTTGCATTGGCACCTTGGCTTTATGAGGGAGCTGAAACGCTATCAACATGTTTAGGTTTCCTTATTCTTTAAGTTCTTTATATGAAAAATGTGTATTATCAACATCCTGGAAAAGTACTGTGCATAATTTCAGTGTCATAAAAAGGCTTTATATAAATACTTTTATATTTCCTTCCCACCTTATCTGCCTTTCTTCACTCTGCAATGACAAAGTAAGAGACAAAGCACACACTGAGCACAGGTCATGAGGTCTGGTGGATTTCAGCTTTGTTTAAAGATATGACCATTAAAATGCAGTGCAACATAATTAATCTATGTCGGTTCATCCTCAGCAGTTCTTTAGAAAATGTGTAAATTTGACTCATTATCATTTGGCTTCTAAATACAAAATGGCAAAGAAAACGCATTTGGACACATCTAGAAAAAAATAGTTAATATGGAAATCAGCTTGTCCCACGTGGAAAAATGTCTCATTTGCATTCAGATTCTGTTTCTGCTGCCTCTTCTTTTGTTTCCAAAGTGACAAATGGCCTTTCCCTCCTCCCCAGCCCTTTGAGAATCTCATTAAAAGGTGCAGAAACGAGGCTTGAACGGGCCCATGACCTTCTTTCCTTTGGGGGTCACATGCAGAACACAATTCAATCTGGCATGCTGACATATTTTATCAATGTTTTTTTTATCAGGAGGGGTAGAACAGTACAGAGTGACCCAAAACACCGATGGTACAGTACACATAGTGATACACATGCCATCACTCCCAGCAATATATTCCGATGGCACACAGATTGCCATATAATGTGATTTTCCTTCACTGAAAGGGAGTTTGAACAACAAATGGCTCTATCACGGGCATGAATTCCACATATTGCATTTTGAGAAATGAGGTTTCTCACTGATTTAACATTCTCCTTTGCCACACAGTCTTTTCCCTCTAGTAACAAGAGCCTGGCTTGTTTATTTCTAGTTTACTTTACTCCTATTTTAATGTAAAAAGCATGGGGAAGAACAGCATGACATTTAAGCGATTATATGCTAAGTAAGTCTGAGAAACACTCGTAGCTTATAGCAGTCATGGAAATTACAGCTGAGATGCAGAGAATGTCATGGCTAGGAAGTAATGGACAAGAGCCAGTATTACTATTAGACATAAGGGATCCCTACAATATCTGCCACTGGAGCAGAAATCTAAACAGAAATGGAGCTGTTTCAAAAATTGCTTTCCCAAGCCTGACAAATCTTCATCCCACTTTTCATATGGGAAACATCTTGGAATTTTTGGTGACAGATGCACATCAATATTAAGGCCTGAAATAGCATTTTGTGCAATTATGCCTTAAATATTTCAGCAATTCCATTACGGGCTCCTTCAGAGAAATATACCAACAGCTGGTCCCTTTTACGCAAATGAAAAGCTAACGTGACAAACTGTCATAGTAAGTTATTGCTGCACAGAGTGAAAAAACCCCACATGATTACGTGATATTGACTTGACTGTCAGCACCTTCCTTCCAGAACCTTGTGCCTTTTCCTCTCCTACAAGCTGTGTCCTTTCCTTGTGTGACGAGAAGCAATGGGCACTAACGAGTATCTGCAGAGCTACAACAGTGTATACCGGCTAAGAAAATTAATGTTTCTGGGGCAACCCATTTCTAATAATAAAAGTATTTTACAAGGCTCAGAAGCATTTTTCATCCGCTTAGAAACCTGCAATAAATGTTGAAAAGCAATTACTAATGCTATGTCAACAATTTGCTGATACACGCTGTCCAAGTTTAACTTGGCATGAAATACCAATTTTTCTGTCTGAGTTAACCAAAGCCTTCATTGCACTGGTCCAAACGTGACTTTGCCTCGTTCAGATGTCTTCTGGAAATGAGATCCTTGGGTGTGGGAAAACAGATATTTCATCAGTTCCAGCTAGGAACTATTGACCTGTTCCATATAGGACACATTTCTTCCCATCACTGGTTGTTTTTGCACTTAACACATCCCGGAGTCAGAGGTGACTCTGTGTTTGGCACAGGAGATCCTAGGAGCTCTTCTGTTAAAGATTTTCACCAGACTGTGGGTACCTCTAGGTTTGCTTTATTTACAACTCAGGGTTGGGCCATCACCTCAGTGAGTGGCAAGTGACTAACAAAATACATCTCCTATATATATGATTCCACACAACATTACATAATAGATATTGCTACTTGAAAACTTCTTAATGTTTCTTTAAAGTCTCCCAGTTCTTCATTCTTCAGTAGTTCCAAAAGTTCATTAATTTTCCCGAGTCTTAGCTGGTTCTCATCCTTCTGTTTCAGTTCCTCTTCTGAAGTTGTAGCTTATGTATAAATAATCTCCATCAAAGTCCTCCTATAGACTTCTCAGAAAATTCAAGATGTTACATTAACTTATGCTTACTCTATGTCTCTTCTTAATATCTAACCTTTTATAAATTGCTTACTGTGGATTAATCACATTCTACATTCATTATTCTGTTGATTCAGCTTGACTGGATTTTAGGCCAGCCTTGGTCAGGAGTGTACAGAGGATAAATAAGCAGCGCTTACATAAGTCTCAAAATATTGTTTTAAGCACCTGCATTCTATTAATCAACCTTATATGATTTCATCTATTCTTTAACCATTCTATAATTATTCTCAAAATATATTAAAAGTCTAATGAGGCCTAAGTTGCTTGAATCACTCAAAAGCTTATTCCTTTTACATCTTCCAGACTGAGGAACAGCCACAGAGATAACATGAGTTGAAAGTGACTCAAGATTGTGTGTGTGTGTGCGTTCGTGCATGTGAGTGTGGGTGTTCGGAGCTTTGGCATGTCTGCACCACTGATTACACATAACTGTGAAGTTCAGATTACTTCAGGCCACCTGCAAGCATGTCAGCTTCTGGTAGTTCTCTTTGAATGCCAAAGCCAGACTGTGGAAACCAGTGAGGGGCACACACAGTCACTTCTGCGCTAGCTCTTTATGGCTCACTTGAAAACAAATTCGACTAACTCATTTTACAGAACTTCTATTTCCACAGACAAAGGAAGAAAAACTGCTGCAATTGCTTCAAGTCACCCAGCTTTAAAAAGGCTAAATATTGCTAAAATAATGGGGGAAACAAGGCACCTCTGGTTTTAAGCCAAGTTAACAAGCTAAATTCATCTGGAGGCCTCCCTTTTAACTTCAGTGCAAGCTGCTTGCTCAGATTATCTTCAAAGCTTTTTTCTCACAAAGCACTAGCAGAAGTAAAGCATATCTTTTCTTTTTTGCTAGAAAGGCATATCTTGAATTTCTCTACTGGAAAATGCTTAAACAGTGAAATTTTTGGTGTGCATGCAAAACCATGTGTTCACCTTGATTAATGAAGTGATTTTCTAAGATATTTGCCTCCAAGGAGGTGTATAAATTGCAGACAGTACCTAACATGAGAAAGCGCAACAGGGTGGGCTCTCTTCTTAGAGCAGTTCCTTGACAATATGGTACAGAGGCTTCCTCTCTTATAGCCTGATTTCATAAAACTCACGTTTCCAAGCAGGGAGTTTCTGCACATTTTGCGAGTCAGGACGCTTGCGTTTGGGCAGACATAGAGTTGTTTCAGCTTAGCTAGTTACCATCTGTTTGTCTCGCAGCCGAGGTGGGCTGCTGTGTCCCTTATTAAAGAATGCTGTCAGTTACTATAGTTCAGAAAGCATCTGTGTGAGCTGCTGCTTTCAGGCTGTGGTAATCAGAGCAAGCACAGTCTATACAGGCACTCAGACACTACTGTAAAGGAGATCTATAGAGACAGCACATTCACATAGCTTGGGATTTTCCTGCCTCTTAGTTCCACTGCATCTGCATAACCAATGACTTCTCTTATTGTATGGACTGAAAACTGACTTTAAGATCATGATACAGAATGAAAATGATCTTAATGTATTTTATGACTCAGACATATAGAAAGCTTATAGGATAAGCACTGGCACACAGAGGTCTTTGGGTTAAGACCCTGCAGAATCCACTGTTTTCAGTTCACAAGAGAAATAACGTGTTCCAGGACTTCTTTCAAAGTTACTCTCTCCCTTTCCGTAACAGCGAGATGAAAAATCCACATGGTATCATAAGTTCCTAATTTGTTTAAAACTTCTCTGCTGAAGGACAAATACATAATTTTCAACCTCATGGCACACAGTATCTTGAAACAAGATCCCAAACCTTGTAAACCCACAGAGCCGTCTTTGCATGTGGAATTGAAAGGGATAAATCCCCGACAATTCTTGACTAAGGCCTTATTGTGATACACAAAAGCTCTACTTGCATCTTTCTTAGCTTCACTTGCATAGTTTTGGTAGAGTTGATAATAGGACATTTGGAAACATGGAATCTCTTGCCTGACAAGATTAAACAGGCTTTGAGCTAGCTCGTTAGGCTTCCTGTGTAAGTCACTGATAATGGGAACTCAGGACAATTGTGACCAGGTAAGTGCCAAAGAACTAATTTAAACTGACCCCCCCTTGTAACCTTCTGGAGCCAAAGGACTGATGAGCTAATTCAATGACTATATAGGGACAGGGGAAGCCCAATGTTCAACTGGTGGACAGCATGAGGAAGACTATGAACGACCACCGGGGGGTGAAAAGACCCTAATCCTAATTTTACTGCCCGTGCTCAGACTATGTAAATGAATTTTTAGGAAAGTCTGCCCTTCCAAGAAATCTGATGAATATGTATGAGTTTTCTGTATATAAAGTGATGTGCTTTGCTAACCTGTGGGAGCACTCATGGCTGAGCAATCCCCAGTGCTGCCAGCACTGTATTAAAGAATGCCTGCTTAATAACAGACTAGTTGTTATTGAGTTATTTATCCCAGAAAACTGTCCCAATCGAGTCTTCTCCTGTGAGGAGCGTCAAAAGGTGCGGGCTTGGTAACAACTTTGTTTCAGAATGGGTATAGTGCAAGGAAGGGTGTTCCTGGAAGAGCTCTTATTAATTAAGTCAATGCAGACACCCAGCTACAGTAACACACATTCTTCCAAAATAATTGACATTGCACTCATGCTTTGAGACAGAATGACCCGAGGCATTGACTCTTTGTGAACATATTGCAATGCACTCACTGCAGGTTGGAGCACATACCCTTCTACCAATACATACGTTGCAGCAAGATCCCTTTCCTGGCATCCATACAGCAACTTTTGTTAATATAAGCAAAAGAAAAAAAAAGCACCACAAAACACAAAATCCCCAAATCTGCTAAAAATAAGTGCAACAGTATTCCTGAACCTGTGAGATACTGTGGCTTTCGTTTCAGTTAATGTACTTCACACAACAAGCCCAAACAATCTCACCGGCTGAATTCTTAATAAAATGCCACCACGTTTTATCAGCTGCTGCCATTGCAAAAGCAGCTGTTTGTTGTTACCTACGATTACTTTAGTTTTAAACATCAATAAAGTAAACACAAGGGAATGTGACTGTATGAATCACTGTGAATAACAGGGACCACAAACGCTCTATACACCTGGTGCCTTGTCTACTGCATCACTTCCCAGCTTTAGCTCGTAAGCTTCTTTTGTCTGCTTTCTAAGGCCTTTTGTCTAAGGCAGACAAAACCAATGGAAAACCTGCTATCAGCCCCAATGGTCTTTGAATGACGTCTGAATTGGGCCAAGTGCAGGTAATTTGACAGCAGATACCACCTTGCAAAAGAGTAGAATACCCATGCTTTGCCTTCAGCTTAACCTTGCAGCTTCTGAGAGGAAGGCTTTTTTTGGTATGGAGCAATACAGGACTGATTTTCATTTGCTAGCCTCTGAATACCAAATACAAACCGCTTTTGCAGGACAGACAGAACCGTGTCCCACAAAAGGAACACAACTCCTTAGCAATCATACATTTTCCTGACTGGTGGAACGACTTGGCTAGCACCTGCTGTGCAGTGCCAGGACCAGAAGGGAGGGGAACACTATTTTTACCAGGCAGGTGGTTCTCAAATTTATCCACGACCTCTGTGGTTCTTTGGGACAGCACTAACACTCGATAGACTGATTCACTGTTCCTCTGGGGTTTGTCACAGGCATGCGTCAAAAGGATATTTCAGGCACAACCTGCACCTTGTACCACGCTGGGGCAAGAATCCGCATCCTGGGCAATAGCATGCACAGAGCTGCCCTTACTGCCCAGGCAGAGCTGAATGAGGGACCAGCTGCGGCTGACTGCTGCCACGTAGCCGATCACTTACAGCACGCCCCCATCCGCAGGTGCACAGACTTCAAACTGTGTGGGAGAGAAGCCATCTTTTAAACCTTCAAACACAGGAAAAGCTTCAAGTGGAGCTTCAACCTTCCTGATCTCCTAACCACAACTAACACCAACTAACGACAAGGTACAAAAGCGGGGTAAATCAGGTTTCACTTACTCTAATGCTCCCAAATACTTAAGATATGCTTAAATGACTTCTCCTAGGGGAGAAAAAAGGTTCCATTTGCTACTTGCAAGAGAACGTATTTTTGTTGGTGAAAGTTCCAGATTTAGCAAAACATAGGCAGGTAACTAACTGGTTTTCCATCACACAACACAGTGGAGGTTAATTAAAATCAAACTATGGTTCTGTTGAACAGTTTTTTGCTAAACACTTAGAGATGCAAACTTCAGAAGAGAAATAGCAAAGCTAGTTTGGATATCTCTGTGAGGACGACGAAGAAATTATTCTATTTCTGTGAAGTCATTCTGCATTTAGGTTAAGCACGGACATTTACTCAGGAGAAGCAGACCAGCCACATTTACAAAGTTAGGCAGCTGAAAAGTTATTTGATCACTCCTGGTTTTTGGAAATTATTATATTTCTTGCCTCCATTTCTCCCTCTTTCCCTTCTTCCATAAAAATCTTAAAAGAAAATCATCCTGTCCAAGATCCAGGCATTTGCTGAAGCTAGTTTGGAGCAGCTGCCAGCACAGCAAACAAAATAGAGTGGGGGCGGTGCCTGCACTTATGCTCAGCATCAGTCACCCGCTTAGCAGGCAGCTGCTGGACCCACAAGCTCCGCTGAGGCCCGGGAGCAGTATGCAGGAGCGAGCACCTGACTCTGAGCAAGGCTGTGCCTGTACAGCTGCCACCAGATGTGCTTCCTGGAGGCAGCGTGATTGTGCCTTTAGCTCAGGGGCTGGCACAGTGCTTGCACGGTTTCTGCCGGCTCTGCAGGCCGTGCCGAGCGCTGTGCTGCCAGTGCTCTACCGGTAACACCCATACCAAGCCCCGTGACTGCTGTTTTTACACGACGTGTCCTCAGGCTGCTGTGCAGGCTCTGGTCCAGATGGGCTCTCTCCAGCAGGCTGCCCCAGTCACTTGATGTCTTGCTGGGAGGCAGAGGCACAGGGGAGGTGATCTGGAGTCTTCGCTCCCTGCGTTTATTCCCACAGGCAAGGTTTGCCACCTGCCTTGATAAAAGACAAAGTTGCTCATTCACTTCTTTCACGTGGCCGTTGAGGCCGACTGGGAAGACACCCCTGGCTGCTGGGGTCTCTGCATCCTCTAAGGTGAAACAATTTCTTGCAGGAGGCACACGACTGACAGAGCCGTGCACATATAAACTGTAAATAACGGGCAGAACTCCAAGAACTGTTATTTGCTCCTAAAACGGAAACAAATAAGAAAGCATGTTCTTTGGTTTGTGCACATAAAACCATGAAAAAGGAAATCAATACACCTATATGATAACTGTCAGCAGCAGATTTTGTTGTTATTCAAGTTAGTTGAACATTGCATTTATCATCCAGATGGAGTTCAGAGGCTGCCGCTGAGCCTTAATCCAGGTTCCTAAATTGTACCACTGTGGCCTCTGAGCATCCAAACATTATATCCTTAAGACTGGACTTGATTCATCACTCTTTTCTCTTCTAATGTAAATCAGAATAGTGTTTCACATCTACTTTTCAGCTGGCTAAACAGCTGTTCAAGGTTCAAACTCTGTGCAGAACTCCTTGCAGCATTCCACTGAGTGAAAGACCATGTTCACTTTATCCCTTTGCTGTCGTGGAGTTACTCAGTCTTTACAGGTCTGCCTGCTTTATTGCAGGCCTTAATCTTTGCACGTGTGCAGTACCAGACCCTGAAGGAACATCTGCCCTCCCTCAGATGTTCTAAAAGCATGCTTTGCCACTTAAGAGACAGTTGGAAAAAAATTACCGGGAGCAGGCTCTGCTTTCAAAGATGAACAATGTAATGAAGCTGCTGATGATTTCCACCTGTTGTCATTGCTTGTTTCACCACCATTGCCTGTGCATGTTCTGCTCTGCCATCAGAAATGCCTGCTGAGATGTCAGGCTTTCCCAGCAGTGCGGAACAGCCTTGCTGATGCCTTCTGGTTCAGGATGAGAAAGAAAAGGACTTGCACCAGCTGAAAGGAAGTTCAGTGCTGTGGTGGGTGGACCTTGGCTGGCTGCCAGGTGCCCACGAAGCCACTCTATCACTCACCCTCCTCAAATAGACAGGGCGGAGAAAATAAGATTAAGAATTTGTGGGTCTCTGAGATAAAGGCAATTTAATAGAGAAAAACAAAGGCTGCCTGCAGAAGCAAAGGAAACCAAAAAGATTGACTCTACTTCCCATCAGCAGGCGATGTCCAGCCCTGTTCTGGGAAGCAGGGCCTCAGGATGCAGAGTGGTTGCTTCAGGAGGCAAACGCCTAATAATGAATGCGTCCTGCGCCCCAGCTCCTCCTTTCTCTTGGCTTTTATTGCTGAGCACAAAGTCATACCGTATGTAACATCTCTTTGGTCAGCTTGGGTCAGCTGCCTGGCTGTGTCCTTTCCCAGCCTCTGGAGAGACAGCCTTGGTGCTGTGCAAGCACTGCTCAGCAGTAGCCAAAACACTGGTGTGTTATCAACCCCTTTCTACCAGAAATACACAGCACAGTGCCATGCGGGCTGCTGTAGAGAAAGTTAGCTCCATCCCAGCCAGACCCAATACAAGCGCATGTACCCACAGGACCTTTTTAGATTAAAGTATTCTCATTACACCAGTTTCACTCACTTATTCCTTTGGGACGTTTTTGGTTTTGAGGCTTGACCTACACAGAGATAGGTCAACAAAATTGTCTTGGTGTAGGATAAGATCTTTTTCTGAAGAAAAGCGACTAGCAATACACTGACTAGAATGGGCTCCTGATGATCTGGTTTGGGTTTGTCCATTTCCCAGTCAGTAAATTACATTGATGTAATGACCTGTGTACCAGTAGAGCAGGACACTCAGTACCGATCTTAGTAAAGCTCTGTAACTACAACCGGACAACATGCATGCAAGCAAGTTACCTTACTCTTCTACAATCACCCAGCAGTGTCAGGTGTACCTAGGGAGGGAGGCTGTGATATGGGGGAACAAAAGGTGCTGAAATGGGTGATAAATCACATGGCTAAAAATTCAGTGAAAGGACTTACCATCCCGGAGCACGGCAACACATATGAGGTCCCTCTGCATCCTACACAATGAGTTTTAGAAGTTTTTATCTGCCCCAAAGTCTGTAAAAGGTTTTCACACACATCCTCTTCTTTGCAGGTGAGAAACGGGAGCTGCTAAAGGCGTATAAATACATCTAGCAGGAGGAGGAAATGGGACTCTGGTCAACTACAGTGGAAAGAATTAAGCAAGATTTCACTAACAGAGGGTTTGTGAGAGAAGGAAAGAGTTGTAAGATTGATCTCTGACCTTCTTTAGAACAGGAGCAGATAAAGCACTAGGCACTGCAGCAGGGGAGTGGTACCAGCAGGACAGAACAATGGGGTGACGCGGGGCTGGGAAGGGCTGCCAGACCAGTGTCACACTGTGGCCACATCTCCTTCTCCCTGCACTGATCCACAAAACTCTGTAGGAAAACACACAGCTTCCATAAGTTCCTGCTTCATCACAGACAACACAGAAATAGCATGTTTTAATGGTGGGGAAGTAATTGCATGGGGGTTTCTCCGGAGTCTTGTTTTGGCTTTTGTATGATCTGTTTCTGAAAATATGGCATACGTGTCCTGTGGAAGAAAAAAATGGGAAGGGAAAATATCTGCTGTTTCAGGCTGCAGTTCAAGACTGTCCTCCATGTTTTGCTTTTTCTATACCCTGCAGTCACACAGAGACACTACTGTGAGTGACAGCAATACCGAAGGGCAGTCGGGGGAGGCAGACATGAGCAGAGCTACAGGATTTTCAGTGCTGGCAACTGTGGCTGTACAGAGATGCAGTGGAGAAGCATCTGTGATGCAATATGAATAATCTCTTTGGACCATCCTTCATTTCCTTACCACCCCTCTTTCATCTCTCTCTTACGTTGTTACGATTTACACCGAAGGCCACCCCTCACCCAACACGGCCTTCTCGAAAGACCATGTGGCTAGCATGGCTCAGCTTCCCCACCCCAACTTCCTACCTCCCCTGAAATCCAAGTACCCTAACCTGCGCCATCCTAGAAAGGCAACATACCGTGACTGTACCGAGTGGTAAATGGGACATGGTGACTATTGGCATAACTTTACTGTTAAGCCCAATTGCTAAGACAGAGGTTTAAGCCTGTGCTGGAAGTAGCATGGAAAGCATGAGCATGAACCTTCTCAGGTTTAAAACTTACAGCCAGAACCCCTCAATTAAAGTTCACCTCATACAGACAGAAGGGTTTGCTTTTACAATGGATCCTTCTAGAACTGTCTCCCTTTGCCCACATTACCAAGAAAGTTAATTTTTCTTTGACTATTTATTGTGCCAGGGTTAAAAACTAAATTGCATAACCCAACATAAGAAAGACAACTTGTGCCTTGTCCAAAGAACCTCAGCTCAGTGCTGTCTTGGAGCAAACAAGACCTCCGCAGCAAGCTGTGCACATACAGAAGGAGCCTGGGGTTTCTTTTCATGCATGCTGTCCTTTAGCCTAGTGAAAAGCAGATGTGGCAAACCCCCATTCCCATACACTAGGTTTTTACACCCCATATAAGCGACTGCCAAAGGGACTGAGTGACTAGCTCTGTCTTCCCTTAATGGATGATTGACTAAAAGGGCGCCTGAAAATGCTCTTAGTAGCCTCTCATAAATCCTTACCGACCAACCTAAAATTCTGCTGACGGCATGATTCAGTACACTCCACTTCCAAGCAATATTCAAAACGAAAGTAAATGACACAGTTGTATCCCTGGGGAAGGACTTAATACTAGTGGTGTGCTTTATCTCAATTTTTTGTTTCTATTTTCATTTTTTCCCATCTAGCTAGAGGGAAAACTGTAGTAGCATAGAATCATCTACATGTTTTCTGTCCATTCAGAAAGCAAATTTTCAAACCAAGCATTTCTGATTAATTTAAATAATTATTATGTTTCATTCAAAAATTCATTGTGTATATAATAATAAAAATATGAAGATCTTTACGAATACAAATGTCAAAATATTCCATTTCATCAAGGCACCTTTTTCTAGTACACGTCAACTGAAATCCACGTATTCCTGCAGAATGGTTTAGTTCTAAGTTGTTGTGGTTTGGGCCAGATTGGCCCAATCCGGTGGAACGACACAAGTGTAAGAGAAAAGTATTTTCTGAAGGAAGAATGTTGAAAATTTTAATAAATTTTAGATCTCCTTTTCAGCGCCTCAAAGCATTTCAGGATTTCTTTTTATTAATATCAGAGATTTCAAAATAATTTGGGCAAATACTGTCTCTGCAGCCCTGTTCTGCCTCAACTAGGGATTTCAAGGACAGTAAGAACATTTCACCTTCAACACACAGCCCTTCCTCACCTTTTTACTCATAATTTCTTTCTTTTCATTCCCGAGCTTTCTATTTACTATGGTCTGAGAAACACTGCACAGTAACTATCCTTCTGTCCAGTTCTTCCACAGTAGATGATTGTACTTGAACCCCTAGAGACTTTCTTGTGAAGCTTTCCATTGCTATTTCTCAGGGACCTGGAGACCGTTGGTGGTATAAATCATGTGCATTTTACAGATTCCCAGACATCAGAGATGCAATTTCCAGGAGACTGGGGGGGGGGGGGGGGGGGGGAAGGTCTTCCTTCATTTTTCAAAACCTTGCAGTAGAATATAGTTATTAATGGGTTTTCATTCCCTTTCATGTTGGTAAAAGCCTTTAAAGAAGCATGTTTTGCATTCAGATCAGCACAAGATCTGTCATTAACTGGTATAGGGAAAGATTGTTTTTTCCATAGAGCTTCTATGGCTATTATTTTTAATTACACTCCTGCTGCTATAAATTGGTTGTGGTTTGTAACCACAATAATTTAAAATAGAAGATGAGACACAGAATACAGAGGGGCTCAAGAAAACACAAAGGCATTGGTATGAACAGGAAATAAAATGTTCTACCTTAACCAAGAGATTTCGTACTATAAAGGTGAAATGAACAGCACGCGAAAGCACCGCTAAATCCAGACTAAACTAGAAACTAAATTATGCATGACGCATGAGCAGGCAAGATGTGGTACCTGCTGGATTTCAGTTGCCTGAAAATCTAAACTTAGAGACTGGTGACTGGAGATGATGCTAACACATCACTATCCAAGTTGTTTTTTCTGCATACTTTTGGAGCACATCTGAAATTGGTTCAGTTCAATATCTTTACCACTGGACACATTTTGGGAAACGCTTCTATAAAAAAATACATGGTGTGATTTTGAGGATGAGCTTTCTGGATGATCTTTCTGGATTTTTTGAGATCTGAATACTTGATTCATGCAAGAGAGCATTCAGGACCACAACACAACCACAGAAAGTTCAGCCTTAACAGAAGAAGATTTTAAAACTGTATGTTCAGCCACACCTGCAAGCAATGTTTTCTGATCTATCATACCTGCTTACACTCATTTTCAGAATCACTTTTCAGAACTGGGAAAGGTCCGACATTCCAGGATTTTTAGTAATTTTTTTTTCATTAAGCTTCATGTTTTTCTTTCTTCTTGGAACTATTTTACCATTGTATCATGGCCAGACATGACAATTTTATTTTATGGTTTTTTACAAAAAGGCATTTTGACAGCAGACCTCATGGCCATTTCGCATGGGAACCTCCCCATCAACCTACTGGTCCTCAAAAGGTGGTGATGCTTCTTCCTTCTTACTGAAGAATGGGCCAGGTGGACTTTTCAAGTTCAGACTGGGTGAAATGAAACACAGGTCTGAACTTTGCCACACACTTCTATAACTCTAACTGACAGAAGGTTAGGGCTTTTTTGTTGCTTCATCTCATCATTTGTTCTTCACATAGCTTAGTACATACATTTTTTAAAAATCTTCAGGGAAAATTACAAGTTCATATGCTGACTTAGATGTTTGATGGCACAAGCCCTTCCACTACATCTTAGCCAGCCACCGACAGAAACACTGATCAAGTCAGAAATCAGAAACTAGCATAAATACCTTCCAAAGTAGCTAGTCTACAGGTACACATTATCGTAGGGCCATTGACTCCAGCCGCAGGTTTGTCCTGCTGGTCCCAGAAGGAAGCTACAGCATCAGCTGCCTTAACAAAAATCATCTTAGTGGGTTCTCACGCTAGGTATGTACTGCATTCCTGTAACAGAAAGCAGACTATGAGAGCGCCAAGAGCAAAGCAGCCAGGTATCGTGCTGTTAAATCAACCCCACACTAACCAGGAATGCATTGCACTTCTCTTGGCCACGCTGTGCAAGCTTTATTGGTAATAGACATCCCTAGCCAATTTTTCCCACTTTTCTTTGCTTCAGTCAATGGTAATTGAATCTGATTGGTAACTGTCAGTCATTTCACCACCAGGCATTTATTATGATTTACTCTGCAAATACAGACGAGCAATGAACTCCAACACTGGATCCAATCACACTGTAACGCAGGAAAAGTCTAAATTTGATTCACACTCTGCTATGAGTCCGCATGTACCACAATGGATATATGTGATCTTTCGTGTCTGGCAAGGAAATCAAACAATATTGCTACACACAAAGTTTTAAGTCTCTAAGCTGAGGCCTACCGAGTTTTCACTGGAATCTTCCTTTTCTTAAGAAAAAAAACATACAAAATCTTTCTCATACTTCCTAATTCTTAATAAACTAATAGTTTTTTCTGGGAAGAGGGGCAAAAGGTATGACATTAAAGTAGCACTTCAGAAAATGAGGGGAGTTATGTGGAAAGAAACCATTTTCCAGGAGTTACGAGCAGACCCTGCAAAGGCTAAGAGAGGCGGCAGCAGTTCATCACCTGTATTGCAAGGAATGCTAGGCCCCACATCACTTGCTGTGCTACCCGACGCCAGACAGCGTGCATGTCAGGGTTGTAACGTTTTCAGCTCAGGGACTGGCTTTGGTCATCATGCCAGCCACATCTGTCCTGTACTTCAGTGTCCTTTGAGGCTGTGTCTACACTGGTGCACTGACAGTCTTGGGGGGTGATGCCCCACCGGTAACAGTTGACGACCTTTCCTGGCCTAGGTCTGCCCTGGTCCAAGGAGCAGCCCTGCTGAAATGCTGCCAGCCCAGGCCAGGAGTGGTCCAGAGACTTTTCCCACTAGAGAAATGGCGTGCAACTTAGTTTGGAGGTGAAGACTAATTCCTGGCCCAGGAGGCTGTGACCGCAAGCAGCCAGCCTCCAGAGCCAGCCACTTCCAGTCTGCCAGTGAGGTGCAGCCTTAGTGATGGTGAATGGCAATGGTGATTCCTTGGGAATCAGCCAAGGGGCCCCAGTGAAGCATATGGAAACAGTATTAAAACAAGGACCAGTGGGAGTCAGGCTGGGGCTGTACGGGTACTGAGCTGGCTATTTCTACCCATCTTTCCTTTGCTGCAACGAGACTGCCTCGGTGGTGCAGCCCTCTTTGTTTAAATCTACCTTACCCTGTAGAGCAGATTCATTTTTTCATGGGGCAGTTTCATTCACTGTTCATACAAGTCTCCGATATGTTTGATCTTGAGACACTGCCTCTTGTTTGTTAAATAACGTTTTGGCTGGGCACTGCAGCATTCAGAAGTCAGAGCTCTTGCAGACTAAACACTGCATTTGCTTTTATCTGGGAACGGGGGAGAAGGAAGGGGGGGGAGCAGCGCTACTGCAGCAGCAGCTGTGGCCTGTGGGACCACACAGCACCTTCCACCTACTCCTCGGCACTAAGTGACATTATCAGTTTGCAGTCCTGATTACTCCAAAGCATAAGTTAACACCACCTTCAACAAATACTGTCAGAGAGTGGGTAAAAATAAAAGGGGGAGTTTTATTAGGATGACGCTCTATCCTTTTCCAAATTTAAAGCATCAGATACTCATGAGCTCAACTGTACAAGAAAAGGCTTTGGGAAGAAATAGTATTACATGCAGGTTTCTCGACCAGAGCTGGGGTCCCTGTGCATTCCTCCTTAAGACACATTCCCAAGATTTAGTATTGATGCTCCACAGCCATACTAAGAGGACAAAAGAAAAAAAAAATAAAGAAAAACCCAAACAGAAAAAACCTACTTTTTTTTTTTAATCTGAAAAAGTGATAAAAACAATTTCAATCTGTGATTCAATTGTTTGTCTGTTTAGCATAGGAATAAAAAAAGGATGTGATAATTTTTCCACCAAAGCATGCACTTTAATTTAGTTCTTAAGTAATGTCCCATTGTATACTTTGCAGTCCAGCAGACATTCTAAAACAATCCAAGCCAAACTTGAAATTTATAATTGATGTAATAAATCTGTACCGGGG
>VFFE01005079.1:38403-54891 GCA_008921705.1 Burhinus oedicnemus
ACTTTGGATTCTGCTTTAAAACAAACAATACTCCATCTTCCTGTGAAATTGCAGCTGAACACCAAGAGACTATCGTACTGAATATTAAATGGCTGAGACTAATTTAGAATTTGTGATTTCCTTAGTAACCATCTCATGGAATCTTGTAAAAGCTTATTTTTCATATACTTAATCTGACCGATAGTCATTGCTAAAGTAAAATTATAGAATGTAGGATTTCAAAATGTTGTCTTTCTCTTTTCAGTAGAACTCTTCTTAAAAACTTCTTTTTACAGCGCAGTGTGGTGGGGAAGTGCTTCCAGTACTTCCAGTGGCCAGCATGGGATGTTATTCAGAGATTCTTGTATTTGAGCATTTAAAAATCGCATTTCCCTCCACGACCATAGCCTTGCAGGGTGTTTCACAATGTGGGGCTGTGAGTAAGTGATACCATGCATTGTCTGTGATGGGAAACTTGGGGACCGGGAGGCTAAACTTCCGAGTGTGGGCTTAAATCACTCCAACTGGCACCAGTGGGGCTGCGCACCTACCAGGGGCCTCTGCAACGCCTCTCCTTGCTTGTTTCCAAGGAAAGCTGTGGAAAGTGCAGAAGCGGAGCTGGCATACAACCAGTGCAAAGGCTGAGGCCCATAACCAGCACCCAGAAGCACTTCGGTCCAGAGCAGCATGGGCGGCAGAGACAGAGCTTCCCCAGTGACCTCCTCAGAAGCCACAGAAGGCAGCAACACAGCCAGCACTAGCCAGGGGCACCTCGAAGACATTTGTCTCAGACAAATAACACAGAGGGCACAAGGCACCTAAATATAGTGACACCACAGCTATTAATTGCTGTGTTAGGAGAGGAGCAGCTGAGATGCATGTGAGCAAGGCTGGGCCCCAGAGATGCTAACGGCAATGGAAACAGTTGCCATGGAGACCACAAAGAAAGGCCGACCAAAGGAATTACCAATATGCACGTGTCTAAGGGTGCCTGATGGTTTGAATAATGCAGGGTGATGCCACCACAGTCCCAGGCTATTTCTGAGCCTGGGAAGCACAGCAGCACTCAGCACATACCATGTGGTTTGCTTTGCTGCAGCTGGTGGGCAACCACTTTGGTACAGGCACTTACATTTAACAAAAAAAACAAAACAAAAAACAAAAGAAGCAGCAGCAATAAAGGGAGTAAAACCCTTAACAATCTGAATGGTTCCCCTTGCCTGTGCTGGAAGAAGGAGTTCTGCTGATGCTATGGCTTAGCATTTAGTTCACCGCATGTCACAGAAAACAGTCTCAACATGAGGGAAGGAGAGAAGGAAAATCAATAATGCTTGATCACTGGAAAGCTAAAACCATTAGGAGCACACGGAAGATTGCGGTTCTCATTAAGGCATGTATTGCTCCTCCCTGCACATCTGCTTCTCTGAGCCACTGTTTCACAGTTTCAAGGTCACGTGTGGCCTAAGTAATTAATACATAACTTAAGCCAGAAATTTAAAACAGCAGGATGTGAGTGCTTGACTTCCCTATATTGCTTTGAGAACCAGACGTGCCGGTGCTGCTGAGTGTTAGAGGGGTGGGTGACTGACAGCTGAGGAGCAGCAGGTGGGAGAGGGCATCAGTCTGTGACCTTGCCACCAGCCAGGCTGGTCTGTCTGCTTCACTTTTTTCCTAGAGCGCGCTTCTGTACACCCTGAGAAGACACTTGTGTGCCCCTTGAGAAAACACAAGTGGAATGGGCAACCCTGCTACAGGGCAACTGAGGGTGGCTTAAGTGAGCTAACATGCTCTGTCTGCTTTTGCAGAATCCTAGGGAACATTTTACTGGCCTATTGTTTGCATCAAAATGCACGCAATACTCCACTGATGTGCAAAGTAGTCAACAGAGTACTTGTACTTTTATTTCCATGTAACTGCTCCACAGTAATACATTTTAAAATATTTCTTGAACATTTCCCTTTTTACAGTCCATGGTGGCCTAACAAGAATTATTTGTAGGGTATATGCTACCATGGTAAAACACCTGTGCTTGAAACTTGTGAAGTAGGAGCTTTCAGAGAGTCCTTTTCTGTCTTAATTCACTGGTTGATCGTGAAAGATACCAAACTGAAGTCTTTGGTTGAACTTACATGAGCATACACTCTGGCTTGAAAAATGAATGCTGGGCAATTGGAAATGGTTCGCAGCCCTCTGCTTTGCTGAGATCATCCCTTCCCTGGGAAGGTACAGAAGATTAAATTAACACTTTTGAAGAGTTTTGGAGACCTTGTGAAGGTAAGTTATAATATAGTAAGTGTACAATATAATTAACATAAATACTATAGGAGTTTTTTCACCTAAAGTCTAAAATTATACAGCAGTAATGAAAGAAATAGATTAGTTTTCAGAGAAAATAAGTTGGTAGCCATTCATAATTCATGTACTCCCTAAAGTGTCCCTTAATAGGGTTTAGGTGCTTCTAGGAAATATGCAGTAAAATTTTTTGATGGGCTATTTTTCTGGAATTGAAGTTTTAATTATCGTCCTGTGTTTCCAAGTTTAGGAGGAAACAAACAAAAAAAAACCAACCCAGGTCGCTCATCTACAAGCTGTGTGGTTACTGTGGGTTGACCCAGGCTTGCTCATGAGGGGTGCAAACTCATGGGCTGAGACAAAGACAATTTAATAATAAAGAGGTTTGTTTAAAAAGTGATGTACACACAATTATTCACCCCCTCCAACCAGCAGACTGATGCCCAGCCAGTCTCTGAGCAACGGCTACTTTGGCAAGAGCAGCCCTCCAGCCTTTACCACTGACCATGACATTGCATGATACGGCATATCCCCTGGCCAGTTCGGGTCGTCCGTCCCAGCTGTGTCTCCTGCCAGCCTCTTCCCACCACTAGACTGCTTGCCGGGGGAGGCAGCGTGAGAAGCAGAGAAAGCTTTGATGCTGTGCAAGCACTGCCCAGCAATAGCCAGAACACTGGTGAGTTACCAGCACAGTTAGAGTCACAAATGCAGAGCAGAGCACCCTGTGGGCTGTTGGGAAGAACATTAACACCATCCCACCCAGATCCAGTAGAGTGGTTCAATTTGTTTTCTCACAGCTTCCTCTCAGCTCAATGGAAATGCACATTACAGACGGTGTTTAAAGAATACTTTTCACTGTTAATCATCAAACCACTGCCTATTCCTATTTCCACCTCCCTTTCCTTCCGAAATTGTGCTTGGCAGCTGAACCGAGCGGAAACTGCAGGAAGGTTTCTGGCAGAAATCTATTCCAAAGAAACATTGTCTTGTTCTACTTTCAATCCAGATCAGCAAGATGATAAAGCCTGCTTGCTTAAAAAACAGCATTTTCCCAACCACCATTTTAAATAATATTTGAGCCTATAATGGTGTCTTCTTTCGATTCTGAAGACTGATAACAAAGTCTGAGTTTGGAAATCAAAATATATCTGCTTAGATCCAAGATACTGAAGGTTGGAAATGCTTCTGGATTAGCATTTAATTCCCACCATTAAAACCTGAATTCTCACTATCAAAATGTGAATTTTTAATCTGAAATGGTATAGTGAAGGTTAAAATGACAAATCGGTGCATAGCTACTGAAGGCAGTTTATGTGTGAAATTATTTTGAAAACAGGCATAAAAGAAAAGCATGGCTGTGACAGGGATGATATTGTCGCATTGCATCAGAAGGCTGCTTAAACAGCTACTTCTAACAGGATTAATGAAACTCACTGCAGGCAAATGAAGTCAGAATCTGTCATCCCACACTTTTCAACCTTTTCCAAGTTTGCACCAAGATGCCCCCTAAATTCTGTTTCAGGCTTTTCCTGGCATTTTCTGCTTTTCAGCTGGAAACAAGTGTTTATTACAGTTTTCAGAATGCTCCCACTTCAAAAATTGCCTCCTTAATTTTGCAACCTTCTCCTGGCTTCACTCACTTCAGCAGAAAGTTTTCAGTCAGCTTCGGGTGTTTTCCTGAACGTCAGTCAGTGATTCCAGAATCCAATTAACAGTACAGATGGATTTTTATCTTTTGCACTCATCTAAACTTCATTTACAGGTCATCCATCTTTTTTTTTAATCTTCCACAATCTTGTTTCAATGTCGGTAAGTACCTGTCAACAGTAAGACAGAAACAGCTCAATGTTCCTTGCAAAAACATTGGAGATTTTTGTTTACATAAGAAAATCTTAAAAAACAGTGGCTTAGTAGGTTAGAAAGACTGCTGGACAAAAGCTCCTCAACTGCTTCTGAAAATTTTAACCTACTATTTCACATACTACGTTTTAACTTTTCGTTTTAACTATTTAGGCTGTAATTCCAAAATACTTGTAACACAAGTCAATTGTTTTACAATTATGCTTAATTTAGATTGATGAACTTCCACTAAGTGTACATTTATGCTTAGCAAATTTTCCAACTTCGATTTCACTTTCAAGACGACTCATGCTGATATGTGAAAAAACATAGTTACAGTTATATTGTTAGTCTTTGCCCTGGCTGCATATGATGTCTCTGTGGAGAAACTTGAAACAGATTTTCCACCCAAATCCAAACAATCCATCAGGTTCTTAATACTGTTTTCATCTCTTTCCCAAAGAAGCCTGATATTCCCTGGCAGAAAAAGCTTGAGAGACATGGCTCATGCTCTTCTGACAGACACGCAGGATGATGATAGGGCTTAAATAAAAACAAACAAAAGTTACGTGTTTTGATCCTCTCTTGAGCAAAATTATCAAGTACTCAATACATTTTTCTTCCCACTGGTTAAAAAAACAAACAAACAAACAAACAAACCACAAAAGCAAAGACATCCAAGGCAAAGGAGAAATGAGAACTGAGAAATTCAGAACAGCTGTGACAACATGGTCAATTTGATATGATTGACTCTAACGAATCACATAGTGACATGTTTGGGTTATATTTTCCCACAGTGACTCTTTGCCATGCAAAGTAGTATCAGCTAGTGGTGTCATTCCACTTGCCACACTGGACAATTAGTACGAGCTCACAAATACCAACTATCATAATTTGTGAGAGACTAATTTAAAATACTATGAAGTCCCAGGCAGCCTTTAAAATTTAAGCAAAGGAGATTCAGACAGCTAATCTGCAACACAGTTTGGAGGAGTCAGGCCACCAGGTCTCCTCATTTTTAAAATCTCCACCTTCATTCCCCTGTTGCCCAGGAATGGTCCTTTCAGATATACTGGGGTTTTCTCATCCTTGTACTGTGCCAAGCAGAAAAGTGTCTAGGATCACCATTGCTCCAGACTGGCAAAGATCTGGAGATACTATACTGCTATTTTTCATACAAAAGGGAATATGTAAGATTAACTTCCAAGGTTAGCAAATCTGACATGAAATATTAGTTACAGTTATAATTTCAGAAGAAAGGAAGGAATGAAATTCTACTATTCTCAAAAAAAAATCTTCAGTTAGATCTGCCTGTGACAGTTCTGCCCACAAAGTGTGGGAGTATCTGTCAGAAAATCAGCTTCCAAGATTCAAGTGATACATCCTCATCAACAGCTTCACCAAGAAAGTGGTAACCCTTTATGTTTATTTCTCCCCCGTTCCCATTAGTCTTTGTCACTTTTTGCAGTATTGGCTGCTAGGGAATTTAAAGGCACCCCAATGAGTTCATTTGGCAACACAGATGCTGTACTTGTACTGGGCATCTGCAAGTGCTCAGACTGCCTGAAGCAATGTGAAAGAACAAGATAAAAAAAGGCTGCTGATAGAAATACTGGCAAAGGCAACATGCAACTTCACTAGTTCAGTCTCAAAATAGATCCGTAGAGCAGAAAGCAATTATCAACAGGAGTTGACAAACTTTGGAAGTAAAACCCTGTATGAAAAATCTAATGCAGTTTTATTTCATGACATATATCAACCAGTCACAAAGCTGTGCAAAAATTCTTTACAGTGAAATATTTATTTTGAGATGTCTTATTTGGTGATATCACGCACTAGACTCTGTGCATGCTCATAGCAAGACAATTTCAGGCTGCTGGGAGCTATTTTGCTCTTGAAGCTATTGAGCCTCTTCCTCAAATTTGGGAAGAAGATTTTGAGTGAGAGGGCGTGAAGAATTTTCTTTGAACGGAGTTGAAAACAGAATACATCTGTGGAAATAGCTCAGGTTTGGGTATGTACGAATTGTCACACAGTCCAGAAGTGGAAGTGCTGCCTTTCAGCAGCCAGAGGCAGCAATGGGAGAGCAGCCTGTTACTGTTGGAAATTTTTTTCCTAATCCCATCTACCAGAGATTTGCTTAACTTGCAACACAAAGGGGTTTGGCTTTTTGTTTTTCTTTCAAATGTTTGGGGGGGTGTTGTTAGAAAGGTTCTTTGCTACGTTCTTATGTCAGGACAGCAAGAAGATTCCTTGGATTAAGTGGTGAATTAGGAAATAGATGCAAAGTTAAAGATCAAAAAGGTAGCATGGTTCTCTTCTTCGAAAGGGAAACTAGAAGAGTTCGTTCACTGAGAGGGCAAAAAATAACCCATCACTATTCTTCTGTTTAGAGAGCCACATTGCTCTCTGGTGTCAAAGTCTACAGCCCACCTGGAGCAGGAAGCTAACGCTAAACAACTGTGTCCTTACACCTGCTCTTGGTAACTGTTACCCAAGTATCTAGCCACAAAAGGAAGAAAAATGTTAACCTTCTTCACTGAAGTGCCTCCTGCAGGCATAACAAGAGAGAAACTGCCCCATCCGATTCAGGAAGAAGGTCACTAGGTATGCACTCTGAGGTGTTTTTTGTGGACCCCAGGTATGGCCTGCAGCAACAACGGACTAAAGTGATGCAAAGTCCCTCCCAACTGAGCCTCTTCGGACTGGGGAGGGGGAAAAGGAGACATCCTTCCTCTGGGAGAAAGTTTCCTTCAATGTCTCTTGAGAGAGCTGTAGGCCTTTTGCATCTCACGCCTGGGTTATGGGTTACGCAACAAGGACAGATATAAATGCTCACACCTATATAGGCCTGAGTGTTGACCTGCTTGAGGGTAGGATGGCCCTACAGAGGGACCTGGATAGGCTGGATTGACAGGTCGAGGCCAACGGTGTGAGGTTCAACAAGGCCAAGTGCCGGGTCCTGCACCTGGGTCACAACAATCCCATGCGGTGCTACAGGCCTGGGGAAGAGTGGCTGGAAAGCTGCCTGGCGGAAAAGGGTCTAGGTGTGTTGGTCAACAGCCAGCAGTGTGCCCAAGTGGCCAAGAAGGCCAATATCATCCTGGTGTGTATCAGGAAGAGTGTGTGGCCAGGAGGACTAGGGAAGTGATTGTCTCTCTGTACTCGGCACTGGTGACGCTGCACCTCAAATACTGTGTTCAGTTTTGGGCCCCTCATTACAAGAAAGAAATTGAGGTGCTGGAGTGGCAACAAAGCTGGTGAGGGGTCTAGAGCACAAATCTTATGAGAAGCAGCTGAGGGAGCTGGGGTTGTTCAGTCTGGAGAAAAGGAGTCCGAGGGGAGACCTTCTCGCTCTCTACAACTCCTTGAAAGGAGGTTGTAGCAAGGTGGGGATCGGTCTCTTCTCCCCAATAACAAGTGACAGGACAAGAGGAAAGGGCCTCAAGTTGCACCAGGGGATGTTTAGATTAGATATTAGGAAAAGCATCTTCACAGAAGGGGTTGTGAAGCACTGGAACAGGCTGCCCAAGGAAGTGGTTGAGTCGCCATCCCTGGAGGTATTTAAAAGATGTGTAGATGTAGCGCTGAGGGACATGGTTTAGTAGTAACTTGGCAGTGCTAGGATAACGGTTGGACTTGGTGATCTTAAAGCTCTGTTTCAACCATAACAATTCTATGATTCTATATGCCTATGTGGATTCCAGGCTGAAGATGCTCTCTGCCCATCAGGATTCAGGTACAAAACCAAATCATAGCATCTCATAAAGAAGAGAGGCAAGATTTGTCCTTTGATGTCAGAACCCCTGGAGTGCAATTGAGTCATGCTCACAAGTTCTAATGTTTTGATCCAGCTACCCAAGGGTGGGCATCAGTGATATGTCAGTTTCCCTGTATTACCCCATATCCCCACCTCTGGCTGTCAGATGCAAGACCTACATTGTTTTGGAGCAGCAGCTGGAGGCTAGCAGTCCCTGGTTGAGGTGCCTCAGTGGCACGGCACGGGACATCTAAATCAAGCCCCCAGCAATGCTACTGAAAGCTGAGATTCCTTTCAAATCCCTGTGCTTCGTGATCTTGAATAAAACAACTTTGTCTCACTGAGAGACAGACAAGAGCATGTCAGAGCGGACTGCAGTGACGAAGAGATGAGCATGCCATCCCTGGAAAGATGATGGACCAGCTCATTCTGGGCATCACCTCAAAGCATCTGGAGGAAAAGAAGGTTATCAGAAGTAGCCAACGTGGATTCACTGAGGGGAAGTCATGTCTGACTAATCTGATAGCCTTCTACAATGGCATGACTGGACGAATAGATGAGGGGAAGGCAGTGGATGTTGTCTACCTTGACTTCAGCAAGGCTTTCGACACTGTCTCCCACAGCATCCTCATAGGTAAGCTTAGGAAGTGTGGGTTGGATGAAAGGACAGTGAGGTGGATTGAAAACTGGCTGACAGATCGAGCTCAGAGGGTTGTGATTAGTGGCACAGAGTCTAATTGGAGCTCTCTGACAAGTGGTGTTCCCCAGGGGTCAGGACTGGGTCCAGTCCTGTCCAACGTATTCATCAATGACCTGGATGAAGGGGTAGAGTGTACCATCAGCAAGTTTGCTGATGACACAAAACGGGGAGGGGTGGCTGACACACTGGAAGGCTGGATCACGCCATTCAGCGTGACCTGGACAGGCTGGAGAGTTGGGCAGAGAGAAACCTAATGAAGTTCAACAAGGGCAAGTGTAAGGTACTGCACCTGGGGAGGAATAACCCCATGCACCAGTACAGGTTAGGGGCTGACCTGCTGGAAAGCAGCTCTGTGGAAAGGGACCTGGGAGTCCTGGTGGACAACAGGATGACCGTGAGCCAGCAATGTGCCCTTGTGGCCAAGAAGGCCAATGGCATCCTGGGGTGCATCAAGAGGTGTGTGGCAAGCAGGTTGTGGGAGGTTATCCTGCCCCTCCACTCTGCCCTGGTGAGGCCACACCTGGAGTCCTGTGTCCAGTTCTGGGCTCCCCGGTTCAAGAAGGACAGGGAACTGCTGGAGAGGGTACAGCAGGGGGGGAACAGGGGCCTGGAACATCTTTCTTATGAGGAAAGGCTGAGGGACTTGGGTCTTTTTACTCTGGAGAAGACTCAGAGGGGATCTCACCAATGCTTATAAATACTTAAAGGGAGGGTGCCGGAAGGATGCGACCAGTCTTTTTGCAGTGGTGCCCAGTGATAGGGCAAGAGGTAATGGGCACAAACTGGAACACAGGAAGTTCCATCTAAACATGAGGAGGAACTTCTTTCCTTTGAGGGTGGCAGAGCACTGGAACAGGCTGCCCAGAGAGATGGCGGAGCCTCCAACTCTGGAGCCCTTCAAAACCCGCCTGGACACCATCCTGTGCAACCTGCTCTAGGTGACCCTGCTCTGGCAGGGGGCTTGGACTAGAAGATCTCCAGAGGTCCCTTCCAAGCCCGGTGATTCTGTGATTCTGTATCAAGCAACACCTTAAACCTGAATGTCACTGTGTGGCAGACAGTCCTGAGTCAGCCAAGATCTGTGAAAGCAGGAATGATGGCTGAAGAGGTGAGGAATCTGGAGAGAGTGATTAATTTTGAGGGAGGGTACAATATTCAGTTATATAATTGTGAATGCAATGGCTTTGGTGGAAGAGCAGGGGGAAGCAGTGATGGGAATCCTGTGCTTTACGTGAGGGCCATCACAAACTACTGCAGCACAAAGAAAAGGCGCTGTTAAGGCACTGCCACATTAAAAGGGAAGGAATAATTCAGGAGAGCAAGGAGCAACAGCTGGTAACTTTTGGAGTGAGTTCATTGCCTGGTAATTTGATGGGCAATGTATTTGGGCAGGTTTGTTCTGTGCTATCATGCAGAGATGCACTGAAATATCAGAAACATGGAAACATTTCATGCATCTGGAAGTGTCATATCCCATCAAGCTATGCATAGCAGAGCAGTTCAGCTGGCAAAGGCATGATACATGTGTCCTCATGCTAATTCACATCAAAGAATGGCATACAAATTTAAAGAGCTGGCCAGTGAGTTAGTAGACTGTGTGTACCACTGGGGTTGGAAATTAAATATTTGAGGAAAGAGATTCCCCTCCTATTCACATCAATATAACAGACCTGAGACGAAGAGAAGAATATTTTGACCTGTCATTTTTATGCCTCCAGATTTTATTCTTCATTCTTTGTTTACACAGCCATAAAAGCAAGACAACCAATATTTTTCCAAAAGAAAAGTGTCTCTTCTTGAAAGCAGAGCAAACAGGAAGTGAGGAGGAGCTGCTTTACCTGAAAGCCACATAGAACTTCAGTCATGCAGAGATCCTGAGCACAAAGTTTATTTGCTGCTCCTGACAGAAATGGCTAACATACACGGTCTTTCAGATTTCAAAGCAGAGGGAAGGGAGATCTGGGTTGACAGGAGAGGATCAAGTAAGTGAGGAGAGAAACAACGATGGTTACCTTTGGGCAATGGACATTTTCCCCCTGACACACTTTGGAAGACTGAAAAATTTCCAACCTTCCCCCCGTCTTTTGGGTACTAACAAAAAATGCATTGTATTCACACTGGAAGGGCAGCTTTCATGCAGAGGCTGCTACCCTGGAAAGATGGGTTTCGGTGCCACCAGCTGAGAATGAAACCATCACAACTTCAGGAGAGAATATGAGTTTGGATTAAACAACTTTAAAGTGAAATTCCCCTGAGAAATAGCACACCAAAAAAGCAAGAAAAAGCTGAGAACTATTTCAACCATCTAGTGGGATGGTTGTCACTAATGACAGCATTATTACAGACCAGCATAGTGCAAGCAAGGAGAGAGAACGACTGAAAGTTACATTTATTGCAAGGGTTTTCTTCCTCTCGCTCTTCCACTTTGCCCATACTTCTGTCTGTGGAATGAAAACACAACATTTTACATCTCTTTTCAAGCAGTACCTGTATTACAAAATGTTGCTCCCACCATAAACAAGCAAACAGACAACTAATGCTGCTGCTTCTGCTGAGCAAACAGCTAAGCTGTATTACCATTTTTTTCATACAACACCCCTCAAAATATGGAGTAATTTTTTGTTCTGACATGACACAAAGTTAATAAGAATTTGGGAGCAGAAAAAACCAGAAATCAATGAGCAGAATAATCCGGATACAGAACGAACTTTTAAATGAAGGTTGAAAGCATTTAAAAATAAACTCCTTCCAAAGGAAGAAAAGTCAGGG
The DNA here is from genome assembly GCA_008921705.1 of Burhinus oedicnemus. Classification (NCBI taxonomy): domain Eukaryota; kingdom Metazoa; phylum Chordata; class Aves; order Charadriiformes; family Burhinidae; genus Burhinus; species Burhinus oedicnemus. The sequence goes on from VFFE01005079.1 coordinate 49,743, forward strand.
TGTAGAAAAGTTAAAATGAAAATGAGTAAGACAGTACAGTCACAAGGAAAATAAAAACTGAAAATAAAAGGTATCAACACACATGGAAACTTTAGCAATAGTTCCTTTTTGATTGTCTGTGGAGTTACAACACACTGTAAATTTTGAAAGATGTGTCCAGCAGGGACGGTTCTTCCTCTGAATGGTCTGTTATTCGTGTGCTGAAAATGCTAGGCTATTTGTTTCAAACACAGAAAAATGTTATCTGAATAAAATCCTTTTCTTGGATAAAATCCATGTCTTGGTGTTGATCAGAATGAATTCAGTAGCTGTCACTGGAAAAGCGAAGAAGGACAATTCAGCAGAGATTGAGCAGATACCTGTCAAAGTAAGTGGGGGCACACAGGACAATTTGGTGAGCATTGAACCAGGCTGTAGTGGCTGAGGCCAAGAGCATTTGTCTGCGCAGAAGTTACAGACATTATCATCAGAGGCATTTTTGTAGCGCACATGGGAGTAAATCTATTTCTGCAGTACAAAGAATGAAAACTGCATGTGTTTCACCAGCGCAATTATTGCTTGGGGGGGGAGGCGAAGGGGAGAAACAATGGGAAGAACTCCCCCAGACCAAAATCTCGTTGAGTGCCTGCCCTCAAGTACATCATGCAAATGTCTGAAATCACTGCATGATGGGGGTTGTGGGCAGAAAAAGGTCTGCACCTCCGTGGAGTACTCCCATGTGGGTAGAGATACAATTCTCTGGTCCCAGCATGCTCCTGAAAGGAAGCAGAGGAGAATGGCATCCCAACCTAGCCCACAGGACAGCCTCAAATTCAGACTGAACAGCCTACTGCTGAACAACTGAGCATTTTGCAGCGAGCTAACCAGGCTGGCAGCAACTTTGTTGACACAAAGGGAACCCAGCAGGAGCCAGAGAAGGCCCCGCTTTGCTGGGGAGGAGGACTGGGATGCTGACCTGCCTCCAAAAACAGAGGTTCTTTTTCAGACAGCAGCAAGCAGAGAAATGCTCTGCCCTGTACGTCATGACTGCTCTCAAGAGGGATCACACACACCTCACTGCCCTGTAACCCGTGTTACCGGCCACTCAGTGACACGCCTCCCTCATCAGACAGACCCCATCATTAGAAAAATGCTACCACATTCACAGCAGAAACTGACAGGAAACTTGTGAGAATAGGCACGTCCAGAGCTGGCATTCAGAAGTGAAATGCCTTGATAGGAACAAGGAGAAACAAGTCCATGGTTGCCCAGAGTTGACTACTCTCCTTGGGCTGAGAATTTCACATCCTCCAGAATAAGGGCATACTCAGGCTCAAACAAAAGACATTTTTAAATGGTTCTGCACTAGATTTGGGAGCGCTTCCAAGAGGGCACAAATCCAGAAGGCAACGTCAGGAATGGGAAGGGGAGGATGCACACCACACGGTATCTGTTCCAGGTTTCTCTCAGAGCTAGCACGCTGGCTGGGAGGCAGGTGAACCAGGACAGACAAAAATTGTGAGAAAGGAAGGAGTCACCCAGCATATTTGCTTTCCTCCTCAACCCCTTTGTTTGGTCTTCAGTAAGGTACAGTCTGAGCATTTATCACTGTAGTCGTGGCAGTCTTTGCTCTGACTATCCATCTGCATTTCTGTGTTTGGGGCTTTTTTTTATTCAAAGAGCAGCAAATGAATCTTGTGGAGCCTTTGATGTTCCCTCACTGTACTTAAAATAGTTATCATTTAACATGTTCTACATACACATTGCAAGATGGATTTGTTACAGATACTGAATTGTGCACTCTGCATCTTAGAGGGGAGCTGATTTGGAAGAGTGGGCACTGGAAAACAAATCCAATCTGAAAATTACAAGATTTTTCTCTACAAAACACACCAGCAGAGCTCTAGTCTTTTCTCAGTCATCATGCTACTTTCCTAATTCCACACAAATCTTGACTGAAGTCTTTTAAAATAGAAATGCTCCAGAGTATTTGCTCAGAATAGGAAAAAAATAATGTTCAGGGAAATTTGTCAGCTTAGCACACTGCGTATTTTATTTTTCATGGTGTACTACTGAACTTGTTCACTTGCAAAAGTTTCCAAATAAACAGGATCTTTTTAAAAAAGTGACAAAAACAAATTCAGAATGTGCAAGTTCAGGAATTTATACAATCAAAGGACAGACGCATACAGCAGGACATAGGCCATCGGCATTCCATTAAAATGACCCAATCTTGGTATGAATATTAAAGGCTGAGAATAAGCTGTCCACAAACCCTGTACAGATATGAGTCATTGTATATTTTTGAATAATTAAATATTGGATAACCAGGATGTTCTTGAAGCAATTTATGAATAGCAGCACACAGAACTTCTAAATGCATTATTTTTAAAAACCCATCATGCAGCTTAATTGACCACAAATGCAAGCATTTTTAAAATGTCTCAATATTTCAGCTTTATTTCTGGTAAAGAACATGTTCACGTAGAGACCAGGAGGTTTTCCCAAGTCAAAATTTAGCTGAATATATTTTTATTTACCTGGATATTTACCACTGGGAACTCGTGGTAGCCTGTAATGCTTTCCCAGGAGCTTGCCCATGCCCTCCAGCCAGCGTCCCAGCCCACATCTGGAAGCGGCCAGCCCCTGAGGTGCCCAGCGCAGGCAGGCTGTGGGAGAAAGGCACCTGCTCTGTACAAGCCCATGCGGCTCTTCCAGCCTGCTACATGCCTGCAGGTCTCACGGTGTCTGCAGCCACACCGCGAACCACATAGCAGCTGAAGACCCTGAATGTTTTGTGCCATGGGGTCCTGAATGTCACCTGATTTAACTGTTTAAGCAATGACTTTAAGGCCTGGTGGTTACTGGTTGCACTCAGCCTTCCTGTCTTATGGCGCCCAAGCAACCCCAGAAATTTTCTTGTTATTCCTGCTTTTATGCCAGTAGAGGTGACTGTCAATATGCTGCGCTGAAACACCTGAACTGCTAGCCACTGTCCACAAAGTGATGAGTGTCTCACTATGATTTATTCAGAATTGCCAGGGGTGACCAACTTTATCATACTAACCCAGGAGCCAGGAAGGAAATACCCAGCACACACCCACCAAACTGAGAATTTACGGGAGTGGGAAAGAGAGTGGGTTTTCTGGAGGATGACTGTGTATCAGGCAGGAGTACTCAGTCCTGATCTCTGAGTTTCCCATGCAGAATAAGGCTGAGGGGAAGGTAGATGATTCCGGTCTTTTTATTAAGTCCAGATTTCCCCCTCTCCATCCAGCAAAGGAAAAAAGTCATACGTCACTCATCAAGGACGGGCTGACATGACAGAAATGTGGATTGGGCAGGCACAGAAATGGAAATAGGATTTGTAGATACTTAGCACTGAAGATAATACTTTGCAAAAGACACTAAAGTTAAACGGGACAGTGCTGTTATGCAATTGCTCTCTGGTTTTACTGACTAGGTGTCGTGGTTTCAGTCAGGATAGAGTTAATTTTTTTACTAGCAGCTGGTATAGTGCTATGGTTTGGATTTGGGATGAGAAACACTTTTGATAGAGCACTGGTATTTCTAGTCGTTGGTAGGCAGTCCAGGCCTTTTCTGCTTCTCACACCACCCAACCAGAGAGTAGGCTGGGGGTGCACAAGAAACTGGGAGGGGACACAGCCGGGACAGCTGACCCCAGCTGACCAAAGGGATATTCCATGCCATGTGGTGTCATGCTCAGTATATAAAGCTGAGGAAAGAAGAAGGAAGGGGGTGACGTTAGGAGTGATGGCGTTTGCCTTCCCAAGTAACCATCACGCGTGACAGAGCCCAGCTTTCCTGGAGACGGCCAAACCCCTGCCTGCTGGTGGGAAGCAGTGAGTGAATTCCTTGCTCTGCTTTGCTTGTGTGCGCAGCTTTTGCTTCACTTATTAAACTGTCTGTATCTCAACCCACCAGTTTTCTCACTTGTACTCTTCTGATTCTTTCCCGCATCCCACCTAGGTCGAGTGAGCAAGGAGCCACATGGCCCTGGTTGCCAGCTGGGGTTAAACCACGACACTGGGATATAAAACAACTGAGAAGCTGGGGGCAGGTTTTCCGGTGGTGACTTACCATATTATTCCAGGGGGTCAATGCCAAATCCCTGTTTGTACCGGCCAGAAACCTGGCCTGTAGACAACAAACTACAGGATGATGGCTTCTCCAGGGCAATCACTGCTCACTGGCACTTCCCATGACAGCACAAGGAAGCCTGCAGATGACAGCCACGTGATAGCTTTAACCTCACACCTCCAGCCATCTTCAGCAGAATGGTCCCTTTCCTGAAAATCTGTGAGCAGTTTAGATTTATTGACAGTTTAGATTTATTACACGTGAGTTTTTTAACTTTTGTTTATAATCACACGGCTGGTGTGCTGTTTTCCTTTTAGTTTAGTCACTACTATTAGGGCATGCTTTGACTTCCCATGTGAAGAGTGTTGAAAGCAGAAGTTTAACATAAAAAAAAATTGCAAGTCAGAGGGGCGGTTTGATTCTGTTTTCCTTTTCACTTGACTTGGGTGAACATAGGTGAAACGAAGGACCTGAAAAATGAAAGTGTGACTTAGAAACCCTTAACTAGGTCTAAATCAAGAATTCAGCAGGATGATCAGTATTCTTTACAACAATGAGGTGCTCTTATGCAAATTAAACTTAAGTGCAAATTACAACATTATTTACCAAATACAAAGCCAAATCCTTAAAGAAATACTAGGAGTTTGCAAGAAGCCACACAAATACTGGACTATATACTTTTTTCTTCCCCAGACCCAGTTATTGTTCAGCTTAGATACAGAGCATGATTTTTACACTCTTTTGGTATTCTGTATTCACATTCAGAGCCTTCGTGGCTCTGTAAATACAACGTTCTTTTATGTACATTAATATTACTGCCTTCAAATGACAACAAAATCCACAGGTCATTGTGAATTGCATAGAAAAAACAGTAGGTACTTTTAGATAGATCCTTTCACTTTTCACTGGACGTGGGTATCCGCATGCAATTTTTGTAACAGGATGCGGGTCCACCAGCTGGTCTCAGTCAGAGACAGGCTCTTGCATGGGCTGTGATGGTTGTACAATGGTATGTTGAACCAGTATGAAGAAATAAGAGCTAAGCTCACCCCAACCCCCGTTCCCCCCC
>VFFE01005086.1:1590-86455 GCA_008921705.1 Burhinus oedicnemus
TTTTTTTTTTTTTTTTTTTTTAAATTTGACAGTGCTCCCCAGCATCCCGTGAACAATAAATGAAGTTAGTTGAATCTTGAACCTTGCTGTGCCAGTCTCTCCAAAAGCGTCTGCTTGCTTCTGAGTGTACCCAAGTATTATATTGCCTGCTCAGTTGGCTAGCATGCCTGTGAATACGTTATTCCCAAAAGGCTGTGTGTGAGGGGAAGAGAAATGTTTAAATACTCCATGTCTTCACCAAAATGAGCTGCTGGAGGTGGCACCTCCTTCCCAGCCTGTGTGCCTCTTGTTTTCAGTTGTCCAAGCAACCCAAACTTGTCCTTTGAGTGTTGTAAGGTGGCAACAGCAAAAGCAGTGAGAGGAAGAGGTGCTGCAAAGCCTGGGAGGAAGGTGTTCAAATGGGGTCCAGCGCTTGGGGGCCTTGTCTGCTGTCCCCCACTTCTGGGAGGTGGAGGTGTGCTGAGGAGGGCACCGCAGCTGAGGTTCAACCGGTGCCTGTGTGGCCATCAGCTCTGTGATGCCTGAAGAGAAGTGGAAAGATGCTCCTGCAGGTTTTGTGGGTAGGAGGAGTGCCCTGGACATCTGGAGAACCTGAGCGGCTGTGAGTCCCATTTCCATCAAAACTGGGACCCAAAATATGGGGTGCAGCATTTACCGCCTGTTGAGTTTGGTGCAGCAGTGACCCCTGTACGGGCGTTCTTTGCTTCAAGACCTGCTGCGGTGCTTCCCACCCTGTTCTCACCGACTGCTCGCACCCTGCACGTGCCTCTTCCTCCTCAGTCTCCCCTTCTTACCTTGCCCTCCTCAGCTGCTCCTCTCGCCCCCTTTGCTTTCCTCTGACTCACCACTGTCGGTTGCATTTGCCTGCAGGGGCTGTGTCTGTGCTCACATCTTGTGTGACTCTTTCACCTGGTAAGGTTTAAACTTTGGGTGAAGCTTCAAGACCACTCACAAAGCTGTTGTGAGGTCTCGTTAGCAAGGCGGGGGTTAACTGTCCTCTGGGTAAGACTGTGCTCTCTCTGCCTAGCAGAACACAGTCATGTTTGTTTAAGCTTGTTAAAATGAGTTGGAGGTTTCCTTTCTGCACGATTTCCCTGTCAAGTGTTGGGAGGGGTGTCATTTCTCTGCAGTAATGTTTTCATACTCTATTGTGCCTGACTGTATATTCCTTAATTTATATCCCAGATAACTGCTCCTGCTCCAGCAGCAGCAGCTCGTGCTGCTGCTCGGCCAAGGATGTTTCGGTAAATTGTACCTTCGTCCATGTGAAAATATAAAATCAAACATTAAATTTTAATTCCTACTTAATTTTAATTATTTTCTTCCAAGCGCCCTCGGTGTCTGCTGTGGGGAGGGTTTCTCAGCGATTCTCCCCGGGACACCAGCTGGAGCCATTTGCCTCTCCCCAGCAGCCACTGGTCCCCCGCATGGCACCGTCCTCCTGCTGGATCTTGCCATCGGTGCTCCTGTTGTTCTGCCCTCTGTGTCTCAGCTATACCCTGGACAATGGTGTCCTCACCACAGAGCAAAGGCGGTTCTACGAAGACAATGGGTATCTGCTCATTAAGAAGCTCGTTTCTGATGAAGACATTGAGCGCTTCAGGTACGGGGTGCTTGCCTAAGGTGCTGGGGGGTCCTGTGTGCAGCAGCATCCTGAGGGAGCTCTGGGAAGCTGGGTGAAGCGTGATTCTCCCAACACGGATGTGCTTGCTGTTCCTGGATAGCTTCCCCTGTAGCAGTAGTGTCTTTGAGGAGAGTAATCTGGCTGAACATGGCTAAAATGTGCTCTGGCTTCTCCAGTTCCCCCTGCTTTGCATGAAGGAGTTTGTGAGGATCTGTAACAAGGAGGTGAATCCACAGGGAGTTCTGGTAATGAGAGAGAAGGTCTGCAGACCCAACTTCGTTCGGTCTGAAAAAACAGTTGATGAAGTGCATGATTTCCGGGAAGATGAAGAGTTGTTCAGATACTGTACTCTGTCAGAGGTAGAAAGCCAATAGGAGGATGGTGGTGGGAGAACTTAGCAGAGATTTATGAACATATTTATGTTTTAATGTCAAGGTGAAGGCAACATCCAAGCTGGGCAGGCCAAACTAACCCTTCTGGAAGGTTATGTGACACTCTGTTCTGCACAGGCTTACTTTAATACATGCTCCAGCCAATATCAGATGGATTTGTACTTTGTGTTCATGCTGGGGTAGTTATCAGCAACAGATTCCCATGGCTTTTCATACGATAACAAAGTATAATATGTATGTAATGTGTAGGTACAGTTCCTCATGTATTGGCTTGTCTTAGATCCTGGAGTGCTACAGAAATCAGGTTGTGTTGGGGGCTCAGAGGTGGCTATCTGAGATTTTGTAGAGCTCGTGAGCTGTTGCGCTGGCAGTCATTCGTCTTCAGCAATGCCTCGGTGTGTACTGCAGCAGAGAAAGCGTTGGTGAGCACTGCACCTACGGCAACATCTATAGGTGGTTTGTTTGTGCTTAGTTTTTATTTTGGATAAAACCACTGATAATAGGTCCACCTTCATGAACAACCTAATCAAGTTTACAGTATAGATCCACCTAGCTTTTTTTCACTTGCAATATATTACTGTAGCATAAAACACAGCTTTTTTTTCTATTGCTTTTTCCTCTGTAGATAGTAAAATACGTTGAATGCTTCACAGGGCCAAATATAATGGCCATGCAGATGATGCTGGTAAACTTCCAGGTCCTGGTAAGCAGAGCTCCAGGGAGAGGGAAATGCAGAAGTTGTTACGTATGCCTGGATTGCCGTGTATTTAAGTGAAGCGGCACTTACCCTTTTAGAAAAAATGCTTGAATTGAATTAAAAACAATTCTGAAAATATATGAAGTTATTTTGGTAACAGTGTGTTCTAGTTTAGCCCCGGCTTGGTGGGATATGTTTCCTATTGTTCAGTTTGCTGTAGATGTTCAGGTTGACACATTGGGAGATACGTGTATGCCTCCTAAATTGAAGTGCTGTTATATCTAACCACATGTTCCATCTAAAACATTCTTTCCAACTAATTGAATGTTTCTTCAGTTTAGCTCTTTGCGCCATGTTAAGTGTCCCTCAACTATTTTTGTTTTAAATGTAGCATTCAAATTTCAAAAAGGAGCATGCAGAAATTAGACACTCAGTTGCTTATTCAGCCATCTGCACTTGCATGAAGCCCCACTGTTTAAGACACTTTTTTTTTAGGTTTGCCATTTCACATTTGTTGAAAACAAGTGCTTCCTTGAACTTGGTAAAAGAAATAAATACAGAGAAGATCCTTTGCTTAGAGTTTATGTGCTATTTTCCAGACTAACAGTTCCGAAATGTCAAATTTAGTCTGACTCCTGACCTTGCTGACAGTGGCTGCATGCTCAGCGCTTTGCTACGAAGACTCTTGAATAGGTGCCAAAGGAAGGATTCTGATTCCTGGCTTTGGCTTCTAGTGCTGCAGATCAAAGACTTCATACAAGAGAAATGGTGGGAAAAAGGAAATTGAATTAACTACGTTACAGTTTTTTCAAAGTTGATTTGACTCTTCATAAGCTTTTGCAGTTCAGCAGAGCCGAGACCCGAGCTGTTTCCTATTCCGAGGTGTCCAGCTTCTGCGCAGGCACAGAGTACATTGAGTTATTAAAACACTCAGTTTGTTCACGCCATTCCCCACAACTCCGCAGAGCAGCTATGGACCCAAGAACCATGTTTGGGGTCTCACTGTGCTATAGAGTGAGATTTAAACTCATTTGGCCTCAGAACTGAGTGCCAGCAAGGAGCATGCTTAGAGACAGTGCTGCATCTGCAGCTTTGGAGCAGCTTCTTGGGACACATTACCACCATAAGTGATGTGATGTTCCCCAGGACAATTCTATGTCACATCTAAAGTGCATGAAGAGTCTTTTCAGTACAGCCACCCATGTTCCCTGTCTCTCAGGTAACCTGAGTTCTCGCCACCCCATGCATCAGGACTTGCGCTATTTCCCCTTCCAGCCTGCGGACTGCATCGTCTGCTCCTGGACCGCCATGGAGAGGGCCAACTGGGACAACGGCTGCCTGGCCATGCAGTCAGGGATGCACAAGGAGCCCCTGAAGCCTCACGGCTATCCAAAGTGGGAGGTAGAGCAGCATGGGGGGTTGGGGAGGGCATGCGCGTGGGGACCACATTTTGGCTGGCGGTTACACTCTAACACAGCCTGTGTCTGGGAAGCTGGCTGTTAAAAATTGGTCTTTGTTCCCACTGATCAATTGTTTTTCTCCATTCTTGCCAAGTCTGAAGACACTTTCTCCCTCTCTGAATTTGTTTCTTCCATGCAAGCATGTTTATTTTCCTGTAGAAGAAAACTGGATGATAAACAATTGACCAGAATTTAATTTCAAGCAATATTTCTCTCCTAAGCAAGGATGCTTCCTGACCTGGCCCAGTGTTGGTGATGGCTGTTCTTGGAGTGGGAGGGCGGACTTGACACCCCAGAAGTGGCATCAGGCAACACATGTGGGGCTCCCTTGTGCTCTTCTCCATTCTCTACAGTGGATAGAAGTTCTTAATTGTTTGAATTCAACTTTAGAAAGCAGATGAAGAATATTTTAGTTGTGAGATGGGAATTTCTCATAGGGGTTTGCAGGTCAAAAGAGAAAGTAAGCAGAGAAGTCCTATCATGTGTGTGTATGAGGTGCAACTGGGGAAGCTGAGCTATCTTTGAGATGTGCAAAGATGATCCAGAAAGCAGAGTGGACCATTCTGGTTCTTTATAAATAAGTCTTTATTGCTGATTAGCAAGGCTTGTAGGCAAACATGCAGACTCTTCATCAGGTATATTGAACGTACTACCTTCGAGAAAGAAAATGAGTAACCGCTTTTGCATCTTTTCTTCTACAGTGAGAAACCGGTGGTGTTCTAATTTTACTGAATCATTTCCACTCTTCCTTGGTTTCTAGAGTCCACCGATCAAATTTTTCCATGGGCTGCTGGATTATGTTGAGAAGTCTAGGATTCACGTTGTCATGGAGAAGGGAGACACAGTGCTCTTCCATCCCCTGCTTATTCATGGCTCCGTAGCAAACAAGACATCAGGTTTCTGAAAGGTAGGAAACCACCTCCAGATACAGCTGTCAGTATTTGTTTAGCTGCTAAACACCAACAATTTTTGGCCTTTTAGCTGATAAGGCGGCTTCTTGCTGCCCGGCCGCCTCTGTTGGAGAAGAGTCCTTCTGTCCAGGCAGCCCCTTCACATCTCTGGGAAGCAGTGGAGGAGCTTTGCAAGTTCCTCCTCCAGCTCTGCTCATTGCCATTCCCACCTCTGAGCTGCCAAAATTGATTTTGTCCATGTGCCTTGGTATCTTTCAGTGCAAATCAGCCCAGCGAGGGAAAACTTAAGCCAGGAGCTCTTTAGGTGACTCTAACTGAGTACGCAAGAACAGGAGGACACAGTTTATTCGGTACTCCTCTGTGGTGTCTTGGCTGCATTCAACATCAACCCAATGAGCCTTTTGGCTTATTTCAAGTGTGGTTTTGTGCACTGGGATTTGTAGCTTTGAATTTCATTTAGTGTTGTCTGTGCTTTTCTGCTGGAGGCTTTGAAGAGGCAATGAACGGGTTAATGGGTATTTTTATGAATACATGGCCAAACAGATAAGCTTATGCCAGGAATAAGCAGGAAACACTGTATCCAAAGATGGTGGCTACTAAGTAGTTTTTTATTTGGTTGGTTGGTTGGTTTTGGGTTTTTTTAATGCAAGGTGTTTGGAAGAAGCGAGCAAAAGTCGTGGAAGGAAAAAGAATTAATCTTTAAAGTGGCCTCTGAAGACCAGGATGGAAACCACGTGCTTGAGCATCAGTTTCTGAGTAGCCAGATTTAAGTGGTTTTGGCCTTCTATGTAAGAAACTTACCCAAATACGGCATTACAAAATCATTTTATGCTAATAAAAATAGTTGCACTGAGGTTGAATAGCTGATGTACTTCAAAGAAAACCTGACCTACCAAATTTGGCATTTTACTTCTTGATTATTTTTTTCCAATCTCTGTCTTGATATACTTTTGGGCTGATGCTCTATTAATGTAAGGGTATTAATAATCTTAATAGAATAATTACTATGCTTAGATGAAATTAATATTAATCTAAGATTCTATGCATAGTTATGTTTTTCAGGTTTTTAACATCCTTTTTGCATGCAAAGTAAACACAGTGAATCAGAGTTTCATGCAAGTTTCTGTATGAGCTCACATGGGAAGTCATCAGTACGGCTGATGAAGATGTGGAGTGGCTTTTATTTATATTGTCAAAAATAAAGATTAAATTAGAGCAAAATCATGTTTGGTGGCTGACGTATTATTTCTGTGGTTCAGAAAGTCTGGTGATGGGTGTGGCTGAATAACCAAATAAAATTGACCAAAGAAGCAAACCCTGGGAAGGTAGGTGTCTGGCCTGAGAAAAACATCAGGACGCTGCAACTGAGTCACCCAAAACACAGGTAACAACTGCCTGTGTCCTGCCTGTCTTGTTAGGATGCTTCAGGGAACTGAATTCCAGGCAGAGGACAGGGCAGCCGAGAGCAATCCCATTGCTCACATCGCTGAGCCCTCCCGGTGTGGTTTGCAGGACTGGGGAGAAGTTTGGAGATGGCTCTTCTATATTACTTTCTCAAAAACTCATCAGGACGTGTTAATGATTCCCAGGGACTGGTAGGTTTTTCCTTAGTACCATATTTCAATGCTGCCACAAGTTTTTTCACTAACATTGAAGTCAATCTCCTTGTTGTGAGCTAAGGCCATTTTTTCTACTTTTAAACCCTAGCAGACATTTCATGACTGTTTATTACAGCTTTTGCTCATAGATATGGCAATGCCAAAACCATTTTGGAGACAACTTTGGGCAAATCACTCGCCAGTTACTCTTCACCTCCTGCTCCCAGCCCATGTCCTGCCTTCCACGCCTTTCTAGCTAAATTTTTAGAAATCAGGGTATCAGTGCAGCAGTAGCTGAGTTATGCTGTGTCAGCGATTAAAAGCCGACTGTCCTAAGGAGTTATTACATGAAATATAAAACAAGCTGCATCTGAAGGCCTAAGGACAGCTTGTTGTGTAAGGGAAAATAGCACACATACTGTTTATGGAAAGTGTTTGTTTACAGAGTGTAGCGATAGGACAAGGGGCAATGGTTTTAAACTGAAAGAGGGTAAATTTAGATTAGATAATAGGAAGCAATTCTTTACTCTGAGGGTGGTGAGGCACTGGCACAGGCTGCCCAGGGAAGCTGTGGCTGCCCCATCCCTGGAGGTGTTCAAGGCCAGGTTGGATGGGGCTTTGAGCAACCAGGTCTAGTGGGAGGTGTCCCTGCCCATGGCAGGGGGGGTTGGAACTAGATGATCTTTAAGGTCCCTTCCAACTCTAACCATTCTATGATTCCATGATTTTTAATTTTTGTTGAGCAACAAGCATGAAGCAAGGTTTCATGCAATCAGTTTACCCCTGTACACGCAGAGTAGATGGACAGTTTGTCCATGGAGTGTGAGGGAACCTGCATTGAACCAGAAGGTTTCAAGCCCAGCATCTCCTTGCAAACATCAGGTCACCCACGTCATCAGGCGAGGTGTGTGGTTTCAGGGCTGTGAGTGATGTTACAAGACTTAACACATCCACGGTTTGGTGGCCTGGTCTTCCCCATGTTGCTTTGCCCCATTGTGCTGTGTGAGGATGGTCAGCCAAATTCAGGACCTGAGGATCAGGAACATGGTACAAAGAGATCTGGCCCTGATTTTATCATTACTTCATCCTCCCATTGGGTGTTTGCCTTCCTGATCATAGTTCAAATCTGACAAGTGAGGGGAACATGAAGCTAAGGAAGATTTCATGGAGCGATGGTTTTTGTCCTCCAAGGCAGAGGGTGGATCTCCTCTCTGCACACACGCCCAGATCCCTTCCTGCTTGGGCTCCGGGTAATGCTCTCTGCAGGACACGTGCCTTCCCTCAGCATCCTCCAGCCCTGAACCACAGGGGAAATGCTCACTCTTCAGGGGTGTTGTCAGTGACTTGAGTTGGAGAGACATTTTCCACAGAATAGCTTCAAGGAAGGTTTCTTTTCCATCAAAGTAATGTCCTGAATGTCCTGATTTACCAAACAGCTAAAATGTTGTTCATGTCATTTTCAGACCACCTTTCCCCTGATGCATGCGGTCCTTCCTTTCTTTTCCTTTTTCCTTTTCCCTTTCTTTCTCTTTCTCTTTTTTCCTCTTGCTCCCTATCTTTATCTTCTTTATCATTTATATTTCTTTTCCTCTCGCTCTCTTGCTTCCTTGCTTTCATTCATTGTGTCTTTTTCTTTCTCCTTTCTCTCACTCTCCCTTTCCGTATCTTTTTCTCTCATGCATTTTGTCTCTAAACATCATCTCGTATTTTCTTTTTTTAATAAAAAAAGAAACTAAGTGTTTCCAATGTATATTTTGCCTCCCCTGTTGTTTCAAGACATTAAATTTGTGCATCTCCAGAACGCCAAAGCTGCATTTCTCCCAAATTCCCGCAGGGGCACATGCGCTTAAAGTAAAGCCCTGGTCCTCCAGCGGAGGGGGGTCATGGCTGTTCCCATTGCAGCAGGTGCCCTCCTGCCCCAGCTTGCCCATCTGCAGCCCCAGAGATCTGCGGTCCCCTTCTACCTGCAGGACCACTGGCAAACCCAAGGGCTAGCGGAGGGTGACCAGACCAGGGCACAGCTCAGTTTTCATTCCTCCAACACTTCCCACGGGCCAATTTGGGCTGGAGGGCAGAGGTTTTGCCAGGTTTGTGTATGTCCATACGCCTTGTTTGCATTTTTCACCTTGACGATTACTCTAATTCACTGTGTATCGATCCCTCTTGTGATTCTGAGTACGCGTCTGGTAACGTCTGGGGTATGGCCTTTTTTTCCTTAAAGATTCAATTCCAGAAATTCTCTGGTTCACATGAGGATTTTAAGAATTAGAGAAAAATACAAAGCAGAAATCTCACCCCCAGTGAAAAAATAGGACACCGCCCCACAAAAAAGTTGAAAAATGGGATCCTAAAAGCTTCAAAACAACAAGACGGAAGTGAAGAAAAATCCCACTTCATTGGAGTTTTAGTCCTTATGATTCTTTACACTGGTTTCATTGATGTGATAAAGTCCCTTCATAATTTTCAGCACTTGACAAAGCTGCTGCTGGCCAGCTTTATTAACAAAAAGCATATGCCCTCTCACATCTAGGCTTGTGGTTTGGCTTGGGAACTTTCCAGATGTTCAGCTTCGACCTTCAGCAATTGTTTCTATTGCTGCATGAAAAAGGATTTTTCTCAAAGAGTTCTTCTGCTCTTAACCTCAAAAGTAAAGGAAAAAATTCAGTCCATCTTTTCAAGAAATCTCCCTTCCAGGCTAAGACCTGGCATGGGAAATTTCACCTCCAAAAAAGGACTTCTCAAAAGCAGCAACAGCAAAAAAAAGAGCATGAGAAAGCATTTATTGCCACTGTTTCCACGCAGTTCCTAAACTGAGACCCCCACATGTAACTGCAGCCTTCTCTTAGGAGCAGAGCAGAAGTTTCAGGGATGAAAGAGCACTGAGATTTTTGGGAGGGATTTACATAACTCACCAAATCTAGCCAGGGTGTTCAAGTACTTTATCACCAGGCTCTCCATGAGCCTGAATGAAACCAGATTGACAGCATTAGGCAGGTTTAACACACAGGGCATAAAAGTCTTTCTTGGCACGTGCTAACAAGTAACTGAGGCCTTAATTTAGGAAAGTAATTAAGACCCCTTGTAATTATTTCCTGTGGCACATGCTGTGCTGCTGGTGTACAGGATAGGCTCAGATACAGGAGCACCAGGTGCTGTGATTTGCTCTCATCCTGCCCCTGACCTCCTCTAAGCCACCCTATTTTCTCCAGTTCTGAAAGGGAAGGAGGAACCTGCTAATTCTGTACTCATTCATGCTCAGTATCACGTGTCCCCTCCCAAAATCAGCACAGCCAACGTGTGCCGAGTTATCTGGGGTTACAACACAGGCACTCACTTGTTGAATACTCCCTGTTGGGACAGCAGCATGCACCAAGGTCACTTATTTTCATCTTTGCACATGTATCCCAACCCCTGTGCCTTTCCCAGCCCCAATCTGTGCCTGGACATGTCTGTTCTCCAGCTCTTAGCTGCTGTGGGGAGAAAGAGGGACCAATTACCTTTTCCTATGCAAAACATCCCCTTCTCCTTGCTCTGATTACTCCCCTGCTCCTTGTCTGTGCAAGCGGTGTGGGTACCCCGAAACCAGAGCTGCTCATCTCTTGGCTCTGAGTCTATGAAGACAGAACAGAAAAATACAATATAAACAGCTGTGCTGGAGAGGAAGCCATGGACACGTTGATACACCAGCAAGTCCATCTGCCTGTGCTGAGAGCTGTCAGGCAGCCAAAAAAGAGGCATAAGCAAACACCAGGTGAGGTAGGAAAGTCTGGAAGAAATCTAACAGCAAGGTGCAAACTTAATAGTGAAAATAATTATCCTGGAGAAGCCAGGTCCCCAGAGACACTAGGGATTTCCCTTTACTCTGCATTTGCCTGTCATTCTAAAACCAGGTTTTGAGTTTTTGTCTAAGGGGCCGTGGAAAAAGGTAATTTTGCTATTTTTGAGTCACTCAGTCATATAAATAGAAAAGAGCACTGATTGCCCAGGCTGTTTTTTCAGCCAGCAGCGGAGGACCCCGGTTGTACCTTGAGGCTCTCCTACATGGGCATCGTGTGCTGTTTTCAGGGCAAAATGAAACGGGACCTGCAACATGGCTTTGCATAGGAAATGAGAATAGAAGGAGAAAAGTTTTGCCTGCACTCATCCCACACATACTTAATTTTGGCAGGGAAAAGCTGGGTAGCCAGTGGGTTAGGAAAAATAAAATGATGTGAAGTGGCTGGGTGAGTCCAGCTTGCCAGCGGAGCTGCACATGATGGCCCAAGAGAACATTGCACGAGCTCTGCCATGAAAAACTCATGGGCAAAAAAGGAAGGTATTAAGTTTTCATTAAGCTGATTTTACCTGAGAGTTAATAAACGTAAACTGGTTAGTGCAGAGGGTGAGAATGGTAAAGGCTTAATTTTTCCTCAAACTGTAAAATCCAAGGAAAGATAGTTTGTGGCAGCAGGGCGAGGTGCTCTAAATTAACATTTCAGCAGTAGCTGAGGGCTGAAGAGAGGCAGAATGTTTAACATATCTAAAAACCAAGCCTGATTTCGTAGGAGGTTATTATAAGAGAAGCTGGGTAACTTCCTGCCCATTTTCATATATACACAGGGCACTTTGTAGCTGGAGAAACAACCCTGCGGACAGGAGAACATTTCCTGGCTGGGGAAAGAGCTGATTTGTAGCTTACTACTCTGCAAATCTTAGTAACAGCTCTGAGAATACACTTTCAGCATTATATTTCCAGTGTCATTTTGCTTAACAATTTAGGGGATATGGCAGCTTCAGCAACACCACTGTCTTGATTCCCCAGCAATGCTATGGCGTTGGTGGAGGTTTCTGTAATATTAATCTGGTTTAATGCCTTATACCCACTGGTGGCGTTAGGCCACTCACATCCCTCGACCTGCTGGCTGCTACCTTGCTAACAGAGGCTGGCATGCAGTTGGGCTTCTCCATTGCAAGGTTGGAGGCCTTTGTATCATGTTCTTAAAACTGGGACAGCTTCAGTGACATGGTAGATACAGCTGAGCTTGTCAAGTCACGCCTGAGCTGCCTCTCATGGGTTTCTGCCTCTGCTCTTGCTCCCAAGTATTGCTGGAAATGTATCAGCTCCATACGAAGCAGAGACCCCGCAGGCTGCTCTGGCACCGTGCTGGGGCTGTGCGCTCACACGGCAGCACGCCCCAGCAGGTAGCTCCCCTCCTGCCTGCTTCTGCTGAGCTGGAGCCATCTCTGGCACAAGAAAACTATCTCCAAAACCAGATTGAGGCACATAAACCCCATTACATCAATCTTCCCTGCCCCTTGTTTACTGCTGGGGTTTCAGCAAAGCAATGGGCCTTGGTTTCTTCATCCTATTTTTGCATACAAGGATGAATTGAGAGTACTTTCATTCCTTGGTTTCCAAGGAGGCACATACCTTTCCTACCTATCAAAGTCCTGGGGGCATTTATGAAGACAAAGCATTACCCCGCCTTTGACAGTTTAATTTCTGCAGAAATCTCCTTTCCATTGGCCAGAGACAGGAACTGGAAAAAGCCCGAAGCTTCCAATGTGCCAGCTGAAGGCTCATACTGATGTGGAATTTCAGTTTTGCGGACTCCAGGTGAGACTCCTGCTGGTCTGAATGAGAAAAATGCACGGCAGCCAGAGTCATGAACCCTGAACCAATTCCTTTTGGTGATTCAGCACCAAGCCTCTCAGGCAAATGAATACGTTGAGCAAGCAACTCATCCTCTTCCTCAGAGAAATGATACCGTACAAACCCAGGGACTCTTTTATTGCGCACTATTTATTCTGAATGAGGAATCAACAGGAGACATTGCCAAGCAATGTCACAGTTACATATTTACAGTCACCTACCAGTGCCACCCCACCCATCAAATGGTATTGACATGAGACTGAAATGAATGTAACATGCCGAGCAACATTGCCCAGCAAAAGCACCAGTAGGAAATGAGGGCTGCAGAACACTGAGGTAAATCTGTCCAGTTGCTTCAAATGAAATAACTTATTTCTCTTCCAGCCCCCGTGCAAGCAAACAAAAGAGGTATCAACAAGGCCACTGGGACATGTGAGACTGTTGGTGGCAGTTTCACCAGATCGCTGAGGCGCTAGTGCTTTTAGGCACTTAAAAATACCCTGTGATCCTACGAGGCATGAGCTAGGGGTAGCAGAAGGATCAGGTCCAGGAAAACCTGGACAAATGCCACAGGCATCCCTACGGCAATGTGCTTTCAGAAAAACACCTGTATGAAGACAGCCCTTGGAGACCTCGTCCTGCTTGGTCAGAGAGAGCTACTGTCCCCACGCAGCTGTGCCAGCAGCCCAGGTTGACACGGTCATGACTGGGAAAGATTTCAGGAAAATTTAAAATGCCAGGAAAGGGTAAAAGCTATTAAATGTAATCGCTCAGCTCTTTAAAACCACTTACAAAACAGTGCCAGATTCATTAAAATGCTTTTCAAAGCGGGAGCTGCAGGTTTACAGCCATAAAGGTACTGTAGTGTGGATGGTGCTGGGAACACGGTATGGACTGCCTGATAGGGAAAGGGCTTTCCAAAGAGCTCCCGATAGTCTGCAGTGTGAACACCGCCGGCTTGCAATGCCAAAGCCACTGAAGGTTTTTCTTAACACATAAGCCAAGGCAACAACTCAGAAACTGTCTGACATCTGTTCTTAAGGGTTCAAAGTGAGTAATTTTGGAGCCAATGAAGACTGCTCTGTGGCTACAATCCTCTCGCACCGCTTTTTGGCCAACAGCTAGCTGAAAAACCTTGACAGGCTGGCATTTACACACCACAGTATTAACTTCACAAGTGCTTATGGAGTCTACAGTCCTCTCAGTTCATGATGATTTGTCACTTAAAATTCTGGTGAGGTCACTCTACACCACCCATTCAACATAAATCGTGTGATCCCTAGGGATTTCTTGGTACAAATTCCTCTCTAGCTGTCTCTTTTCTAGGTTAAATCTTGTAAACAAGTTGTTAGTAAGAAAGAACAGGCATGAATGTGTATTTCACATGCAGCCTTATTCAGTCAACTTTAAAAAGATCAAAGCCAAATATCGATGCAGTGGCCTGGTGGAGACTTTGTGGATGTCCTTCTCATCAGGAATTGACTCCCCTGCTCATTCATCCCTAAAACCAGACTCCTCTCAGCATTCCAGTAAAGAAACGTGTGGTTTAGACACAGAAATCCATCCTTATGTTGTGAAAAAAAAAAAAATCAACTCCAGGTCACTTGAGACTATTGAGAAATTTTGGTTGTTCCTCCCCTCTTGGTAAAAGTGTTTCTCCACCAATCTTCGGACCTTTTTTCTCCTAGAAACATGAACCATAGGGAAAAGAAGTTAAATGTGTGGTACGATGTCTCCCAAACATTTCTTTGACAGAAATTGTGGTAGGGCTAAATTATCTGATAAAATATTGACAGACACTCTAGGAACCTTGACATTCTGAATTCTTACAACTTTGGTCAAAAGCAAATTCCCTGCAGTTAAATAAAACAAAGCTTAAGGAACTGAAAGCAAGAAGAGAAAGTCCACTAAAACGCAGCTGGCAGGTACCTGTACGCACGTGACAAAATGCAGAGCTGCTTGGTTTTGCTGGGAGCTCGTAAGGGCACTGAAGCAAAGCGTGGGACAAAAATACCAAGAGAAGCAGCCAGAGCACTGAGATGCTCAGAGACTGCTGGCTCACACTTACCTTTAGCATCCCGTCTCGCTCCCACTTGAAGAGGCCACAGGTGCTGAAAGATGAAGATGGCAGGTGAGGACCACCGTGGTATGTGTTTGCTGCACTGTATGAGGGGGTTCCACATCTTTCCTACAGTGCTTAGCACAAGGACTAACACTCCCATTTTAGGACGTGGTTATGTGACTCCCAACACGTTACTTGTGAATGGACAGTACAAAAGCACCACTCACTGTTTCACGAGGCTCATTTCTTACCTGCAGGGCTTTTTTGGGAGCCTGTTAAGGGAAATAGCTCGATTTCCACAAGGACATTTGAAAAATCGCTTGATGGCATCATGCCAGTGGTATTCGTGGTTATCCTGCACACACGTCTCCAGAGGCTTGAAATAGGTGTAATTACACTGTCAGGGAGGAGAAAGAGAGCTGTGAGTGCTTCACCAGCATGTGAGACTAGCAATAACTGAATGTCTGGAGGAAATCACCTCTGTCTTCTCCCGTCCTGAGGGGCCCACCAGTCTGAAATCATCACCCCCGGCTTTGTCACTGCTCCTTCTAATGCCATCCTCCTGTCTTTGCCACCACCCTGCAGCCCTGCTCCCAGCACCTCATAGGGCACCCAGTGGCCCTCTGTACAGCCCCAAAACAGACAGGAAAGGCAGTGAGAGGGAAAGCGCAGCAGGGGCTGAAACTCTGGGAATGGGAAGCAACTCCTCCCTTCCCCTCAGCACATTTGGGATAGTAACAAAGCTCCATTCCTCTTCCTGCTAGCAAAATCCCTGGAAACACAGATAAAGGAATCCCACCCAGTGTTATGTTTTCAAGGCATTTGGCTTCTTTTGCCATCTAATAGGGGGAACTGAGGGTCCTGGTACAAAGGACTTCAGGGAAGAAACTGATAAATGTTTTCAGGACATCAACACTCAAGGAACTCACTCTCATAAACATCAAGTTGAGATGTTCAGCACAGCACTAAAGCCTGCCTTGCTAGTGTCTTCATGTCTCAGTTACTCAGTGCATGGGCTGCTCTCAGCAACAGGCATAAGGAACGAAACTGTCTCCATTCGATCCCTGCACTGGACTATGGCCAAGAGAGTGACAGATGGGAGTCTACAGGACAGTCCAGCAACCGTTTTGTACAATCCATGTTCCACTCCCCTGCTATTACCCTGGCTCCCCTTCACTCACCGTTTTACATGTCACAACTCGACATTTCAGTTCTTTGATGCTCCTCATCTTCTCTTCCATTTCTTCCTTTTTCACCAGTGGCTGGAAGTATTGCTCCTGCAGTTCAGCCTCCGCCTGTGGGCACACACAAAAAGGGTGGCGGGGAGACAAAGATGGGAGAAGCCACTCCATAAATGGCCTTAGGGCAAATTATTACGGGCCTGCTTGAAATAGACTGTAGACTGGGAATCAGAGAAACATCAAATATCTCTTGCTGCAAAAAATCCATATAGTGCACATGCCGTGCTTCACCGACACTGGGATGTATGAGTGGGAAGGTTTAACGACAGCATGTGCTATTGAAATAAGCACATACCTATGAGGACAGTCCTGGGAGAGGTCAGGTAGGCAGATGTAATGAATGGAATTGGTTCTTAGCCAAAATATTACTCGTCAGAAGATCTTAAGACAACTAGGACTTCATACCAATACAACGACTCCAAGACAAAAGCTCTGTGCCACTGGAGGTGCTGTATCCCTGAGAACATGCCAGCAAAGACCCCGATGGAAGAAACCCAACCTCTTAGCTCTTCAGGGCAACTGCTGGCATTTCACAGGCTCCACAACTTACCCGAGTCCCAGGTGAAGGTGGCAACTGTCTTTACGTGCCCAAGATGTCAAGAAATGAGGGACAAAGTAGGTATGTGGCTAATTTGGTTTTAAGGTAGGATTTCTTTGATCACCCACTAACCAGGAAACTTCACTGATTCTTCCAAACACAGCAAAAAAAGACGATGGCAACTTGACCTTGCAATGGCTACAGCAATAACGCTGACTTGCAGGCACTGTGCCCTGTGTGCTCAGACCCCTGACCCTACTCATCAGGACAATTTGGTGCTTATGACATGTTTGGGTGCCTACTTCTGGCTGAAATCATTATGAGTCCAGACAGCTCCCTATTTCTGAGCCCTCAGTCATGGCTGGATTGAGGCCATACCTCTCTTAGGACATCTGTGTGCTTGGACTTGGCATTCAGGATTTTCTGGAACTCTTCTGACTCCAGATAGGCCAGCTGCTCACGTCGTTTCTTTTGGACAGGCTCCAGTTTGTCCATATCTAGGAAGACAAAAAGGCTCAGTCCTACAGAGACCAAGTTCAAAACAAGATTGTGATCTCTAAGCATGACCACTGCAGGAGATTTTGGAAGTCTCAGGTCTCTCAGGCAGATGTTCAGGTCAAACAGCAGCCTTTAATACCTCAGGAGAACAAGAAGCCAAGTTCAAATACAGCTTTAGAAAAATTAAAATGGATTTTTTTAAATAACATTGCATCTTCTCTCAAAGCACTGTACTAGGAATTTCCACATCACTCCCAGGGGAGCAAGCAGTGTTGCCTCCCTGACTGATGGAAAAGCTTTAAAGGGAATTAAGCAATTCATCCAAGATCACACAGTAAATCACCACCAGGCAAACTCAAGTTCCCACAGAAAATTCAGATACCTTCCCATGTGGGACTATTTCTTGGTTTCCCTCGGTTAAGTCAGCCATGCTTTGCAGATGCTCAAGTGCCAGAAGAAAGGGAACAGAGATGAGGACAGGGACCTGTCAGAGATTACATCTCACATGCTCTCCACAGTGTTAGAGATTGTTTAGCTTTTGCAACAAACCCTTTAAGTTCTAAACAGACCTAACTTGGCCTCTCTTTGGTACAGCAATAAAGTCCTTAACCCAGCAACTAATGCTCTGTTCAGCAGGACATAGCCATATTTTTTCTATTTTAGAAGCTAACATTACATACCATTGTCTGCTTCTGTACCTTGTGGCTGAGCAACATTTTTCTCAACTCTTTCAACAATTTCTAGGACATCATCAACATCAGGTCGTTTCCTCTTGACACTGTTCGGATCAGTTTTAGGAAGAATCTGGCCTTTTGCTCGTAGTCGGTGTATCGCAGCCAGCTAGAAAACAGGAAAGAGCAGTGAATGTGTTGGTGACCAGTCTGGCTCCCATGTTTCTACTTCCAGGAATAGCAGAGGAAGTCTGTCAAATGGAGGAGGTAAGATCTACTGGCCTGACCACAGAGCTGGCTGAAGAGAGGTCCAGTAAAATTCCCAGCTCTGCTGTACATCTAATCCATCACATCACCCAACCGCTCATGACTTCCCAAACCATAAAACCACTCCTCCAGGGATGTTACTGGCCTGATATCTCTGCAGCTGCGCTTTAACTTCTTCACAAATCAGTAAGTTTTCCAGAGGAATCAAATCACTTGATATTTCCACATAAATTGGTAATAACTGGGAACGAATAGAAAATTGCATACAACTATACCTTTCCATACTGCCAGAATGCTAAGACTCCTTCCTTACTGGAAGAGAAAAGTTTCTTTGACAAACGTGAACAGATTTGTGCCAAGGAAAGATGCAGTCTGTTCTGGCTAGAAACCAACATTATCCAAAACCATGGCAGAACATGACTAAACTAGTTTAGCTGACTGTTGCTTACCTGACAAATGGAAAACACCCACAATACTCTACACTAGCAATGCCAAAGAACAAACATGCAGTTTAGCACTCCAGGGATTTTCAGCACAAATCCCCTGCCCCTTCCCAGCACTTAAGTGTTTTCATGCTTGTAAAACAATCAATAGCAACAGGCCTTGTTCTCCTTCCTTCTGTAAAAATCACTTCAGCACCTCCCATTCTGGTCCAGGACCGATCCACAACCTGATGCTTTAAGGTGTCCCAAACCCCCAAAACACAAGAGCAAAAGAGCAGCCACTGGCGGACAGAGTTTTGTCCCACCTGCATGAAGAATAGAGTACATGGACAGCCACACAACTACTCCAAACTGCTCTCCAAAAAAGTAATTTGCCCAGGGCAAATGACAGACTATGTCAGGTCATGAAGAATGGAGTCAGTTCTACTCAGAGAAGCTGCTAGTGTGAATAAAGAGGTGTTTCTTCAGCAAAATGCTTAGCATCAGGCTCATGACTTAAATGAGATGCCCTATCTCCTCATCTCCTTTTCCGTAGTCCCATCCCAAGAGGCTGCTCTGCCCTCTGTCCGTGCCTACTTGGCATTTGCTGAAATTGCCAGTTATGTCAGTAACTTCAGTGATGCTTGCCTTCAGAGACCAAGAGCAAGCTTATGAGTCTTATCACACGTGAGACAGATCATAACAACTCACTCCTAATCAGTTCAGGTAGATTTTGATTTAGCAAGACACACTAGCTCCCATGGCCAAACGTCACACACACAGGCCCCTCTTTAGCAGCTGTTCCACTGCTCTGGAGGTTGACTACAGGCAAGATGGTAGGATGGACCTTGGTACTAACAGTTGTGAGGAAACGCAGGTTTCTTGAGTACTGTAATACAGACCAGTCTGAGCCCACAAATCAGAAACTTCACCAGTATCAGTACTGAGCTGTCCTATATCTGACTGAAGACTCCTCTACTACCATAAACCAAACTTCCCTTAACCTCCCTTTATTAATACTCAAAAGACTCAAAGAGCTGTTACCTTTTTGGCTTCTGCCAAGCTGTCTAGCTTTGGTGTTGGAGGTGGAGACCCATCAAAGAAGAGGATATCTTCTCCCTCTGAGAAGCCTGTGCCCAGCCTGGGCCTTTGAGGAGTTGACATTTTCGCAGCTTTGGGAAACTCTGCCCCAGGCATTAGGGAAGGGAGCGAGGACTGTCTGGAGGAGGCTGGGACAGCAGGGCTGACAGCTTTACTTGTGTTCTGGAGAAACCTTGTAAGACAAGAAAAATCCATTGAAATAGGGACACAAGTCAAAGAGACAGAGAGGTTTGAGAAACAGATAGGAGTGGAAGGGATGCAGACTAATTTTTCACTAATTGGCCTTTTATTGCTAGAAAATCATGCAGCAATTCAGGCAGTCAGGACAATAAAACAAGTCTGGTAAGGAACTTACCAGGTGACTGAAATCAAGACTGACTTAAAGAAGCCACCAGAAGGAGTGAATGACTAACTGCTTTCCAAAACAAAAAACAGAGAAAAGCATCAAATGAAGCTGGGAGGTGGGAGCTGAAAGCACAAAAATGGGCTTCTTTGCAGAACAGGTAGTTAAGCAGTGAGACTCCTTGTCACAGAAGTCACATAAATGCTAAGGTTTACATAGGTCATGGTGAAGAGGTTGGACAGGTTCAGGGGGAAAAAAACAAACAAACAAACAAACCCTTCAGAGATATTGTGACAGACACCACCTCTAGCTTGGAAAGTCCCTGAAATACAGAATGTTGTGGGCTGGAAGAGTATTTTGAGGAAATATCATCATGATTGTGCTTGGTTTTATTATTCTCCTTCAGGTTCTGTTTTGGCTCCTGTTGAGGCTACTTGGCTACATCAATCTCAGTCTCACCCACGGTGGCTCTTCTGAGGTTCTTCTTAGGTTTGTTAACAAGGTATGCACAGAACACTTAGCAAATTTTAAGGTTCAAAAGACCTTTGCAAGCCAGCAATGAACAGAACCAGGAATCCTGACCTGTTTCTTACTCTAATCAGCCCTTTCCCATCGTGCTTTCCAGTTACAGGGCACTGTGATGGACCATTTGGTTCTCCACTGAGGACTAGGGTATTTCTATTTAAATGTTCTTCTAAAAACAGCAAAACACCTCCACAGTTATACTTAGGGCCACAATAACGAAACCCTTCCTGTGAAAGTCAGTATGTATTACCGCCTCTGAATCTCTTCAGATCGCTTTTTTCTGGCCTCCAGCAATTTCTGTTTCTGTTGCTTGAGCAGTGCTGAAGCAGAGACAGACTGGAAATTGGCCCCTTGCTTCTTTTCAGCATCTGGAAAAAAAAACAAAACAAAATAAAAAGCCACTAATGTTTACTCAGGAGTGTTATCAGGAGTTGGTTTTCCTTCAGGCAAAAGGACAATACCTGCTTTGGTCCAGTGTTTGCAGAGGTTTCTTGCTCCAAAGGTTGGCTGTGCCAGCAGTTCCTTGAATTCCTCAGAACATTGCATGGGTCTCTTTGCTGCACCTGGAACAGAAGTGGCAGAAATCCAACAGATTTGGAACCAGGAAGGGAAGCAGGCCTAGCTTTAGAGATGTAGAATAGTCTAGGTTGGAAGAAACCCCTGCGAATCACCTGAGTGAGCAGCCCCCAAAGCAAGGCCAACTTCTATGTTATATTTGATTGCCCAAGGCCTTGTCCTCACAGAGCACATCACGAAGACATTTCTACCCCTTCAGCAATTTCATCAGTCAGTCAGTTCCCCATCAGCCTTATCTGTCTGTGGTGCTCCCACCGTTCCCATTTTTAGAATGCTTGACATCCCTGAAGCCATCACATCTTATCCCTGGAGAATTAAGAGCAGCTAGAAGCTAGAGAAAGGACACACACTATGTTGTCTGAAATGGAGGCAACTGAGGGAACTGAAAGATGTGAATAAGATGTTTAAGTGGCATCTAGAGCACATAGTTTGAATAATCTGTCAGCTGGTCTCCACTGAGCATAAAGAGGGCATAATATTAAGTGCTTTGCAGAAACAAAATGGAGGCAGAGAAGATCGGTGACATCTCAAAGGCTATGGAAGGAACATACTTTGAAGATCACAAGAGAAAATTACTAGAAGCAGGCTGGGTACTCAGGAGGTCCCCTGGATTGCAGACCTGACTGATTTATACTTAGTATTCCTTGGAAGCTTTCAAGATTGACAGAAGTCATTTATTTTAATCAAATAAAATAAATTCTCTGGTTCAAAGTTCTTAAAACTTCCAATTCCCATTAATCTGGCAAAGATCTTCTGTCACTGTCCAAAGACAGAAGAGGAGACTTAATTCAGGGGCACTGATGAAAAAAAGATGCATGCAGCTACACAGTTGCTTAGTTACATATGCCTTGCAGCTGCGATCTCAAGAGGGAAGAGAAGTTTTGATCAATTGAGAAAGCAGCCTGCAAATGGCTATCTCCGTAGCAAACCAATTGCCAGATTCATTCAGTGAGTAGCAGGGTCCTGGGACATATCTACACATCAAGCTGGCAATATCTGGAGGGTAAAGAGACTACATGGGTAGTTAGGTACCAATTTTCTGCCTGGTTTCCCGGACAATTGCATCAGCTCCTCTCACGACCAGATTGGAGAGAGTGGTTTGAATCTTCCTTTTTGGCACGGCAGCTGCTGCACTAGAAAGAAGAAACAAAACCACAACATCAGAGTTTTCCCATGCTTAGGGCAAGGACAGGAGCTTGTACACTAGCCCAGTGCTTCAGCAAAACTCCCGCTGCCCTTTATTTAATTCAAATTGATGCCTCTCTGCTGTCATCTGTCTGTCTTTGGGAAGGACATGGATCTAAATCTAAATTCTAGCACTGTGTTTAAGATCTGTGGTTTCTCCCTGGGTTGAGATATGTATTTCCTATGCATTGAGAGAACACTAAACACAGGTCATGGCTAAGCTTTGCTCACAGTTAGTTCCAGGGATGGAGAGGAGGCTGGAATTGCTTCATTACTGTGGAGTCACACCAGCTATCAGAGGGCAGTGGTAAGGGAACGAAAGCCATGTGCAAGCACAGGGCTCGATCCAGCTGTGACTCAAGTATTTCCACAGCTGTCTTCAGTGGGATTTGGATGAAGGCCCCTCCATGCTAGTTATGAGATGCATACTGATCTACTGACCTTGGTCACTTAATAATACACAGGGTGTACTACTGTCTCTTCATTAACACATAGTGCTACTGCCTCATTTCAGTCAAGGAAGAGAGGAGGAAGAAATACAGAATACACTGACACCGAGCCTGGGATTAAATGCAATGAGCCATAACAAAATACAGTAAGGGAATAGCACTGAAAAATACTCGTCTCAGACTCAAATGCTTGGGGTCTCATGATAAAGTTCATTTCATCTACTGAAACACAATGCCGCCTGGCTTCACAACTCAGTATTAATTTAGAGGTAAAAACACCCCCTACCACATCTTAGCGCTGATTGTTAAAATTTTCTTATCAAACAGCAGCTCTCTTATCCCATGACGTCAGGAGGATTACACCAAACATGGGGCATTTATTTCTATTTGGTGAATGTAAGTCAAGTCAAAGGGAGTTCTAACTAAATAGACGGCATGAAGATAGCTCCAGGCTCACTTGTATATGGGAGGTAAATTCTGTTTAAAAGCAGTGAACTGTGCTTTAGCCCAAGGGAAATAAGTGGTTTATCTTACACCGAGGCCGCGTATGCTGCTGAAGAGATGCCTCCATAGTAAAACCCATCCTGACACAGCCTCTCCTTCAAACTGGGATTTTTCCGACCGAGTTTTTTGGGAACGCGGCCACCAGAGAAGGTGGACTGCAGATCTGCCCGCTTCGAGCTGAGCTTCTTGTACTGGGATTGTATGTGATACTGACAATATTCACAGTCGTTCTGAAAAGAAATGGGAGAAGCCTGTTGCAGAACACTAGCAATTACAAATTATTTAATTAGTCTCATCAACATGCATCTTTCTACGGTTAAACTGAAGTCACATCTCTATTGTAGTACTCCAGCATTTGACCAACTCAGCAAACATATGCCCACACTCCAGCAATGAAAAACAAAACTAAAATTGCCCATGCTAATCACTGGAAAAAAACCCCATGCGTCAAGGACTTCCTCCATCCCAGGAATTTTAAGGCTATTCCTTGGTTCAAGTCAACTGATGTCCCAGGTCCCTCTTGCCCAGATTCTGTACTCTTGACTCTGAACTGTATGCAATTTTCTTACTGGTATGAGCACAAAGGAAAAGTAATACCAGACCAAGATATTTCATGCACTCATTTCAAATTAACTCATCAGTTTTCAGTGTCAATCTGAGGGAGTTTGGAACTGAAGATAGTGAGCCTGTGAGACAACAGTGCTATAAACACACTCATTCAGGGTGTTCTTTAACTTTTTACCAAAAAACCCCTTCATTTTTGTTGATATTCATCTGCCCCAGATTTGTATAACTACAATTACCCCACAATCAAACATTTTTTTGTCACTAATTAAACAGACAGCCAATTCCTTCATGAGGTTCTTCTGCCAGATCGCTTCAAACTATGGTTTGTTCCAGGCAGCACTGGAACATCTCACTGACATTGAGAGTCCTGTGCACAGGCATCCCTTGCAGTGGGTCTGCAATCACAGCCTTGTTTTGCTACAAGTACCTTCTGTATTTGTCTTCCTCCCACTCCACACGCTTTGAGTTCCTCCCCAGTTCTTCATTCCTTCATTTTCTCTCCTCTCCTATTAACTATAACCCTTCCGACTTAGACAGGGCTCCTTTCAAGTATCACAACATCACCATAGCCATGAAGTGATGTAGACCACAAGTCCTTTAAATTAGTACAAGTCAATACTGTCCCTAAAAAAAGAATCCCAACACCTTTTTTCTCTCACCTCCAGTGCCTTGCATTCAGGTATAAATATTCTGGCAGCTTACAGCCACACTGGACCAGGGAACTCATTGGCTTAAAACCATCTCTGAAAAACACAACCATTCCCAAGAAAAACCTCCTTTTGTTTTACCTTGCGTGAGTTCTCTAGCGCAGTGCGTGGAAGCTTGGAGCGGCACAAAGGAGAGTGAAAGGGTGTGGAGATACTGACAGTCATGGGTCTAGACCATCTCTTTTCACTGCAGCACCAGCTTTGCATTTAGGGAACTACCGTGCTGCTGCTACAGTGCCATCACAGAAGCAGCTCCTCTAGGTTTCGTTTCTCAGTTTCTGCACTCACTTTAGTTAATTATAAGTCAAGATCCAGAAACAAGTCAGAGTCAGAGCATCAGTACAAAATCAGCAGCCAGATTTTTACCAACAGCTTAAGGATGTCCTAACTACTGAGATACAGACCAGGTTCACAATCTGTGCACAAGGATCACCGTTCTTCTTCCTGGCTTTGCAGGTGCCCATGTCCAGAGCTTCACCCATGAGGAGGATCTTCTGGGGATGGTCAACAGACAAACACACCTAGAAAGAAATCAGAACGTGCCTTCAGGAGGACTGTATAGGCTTCTCTCTAGGTGTCACTGTTTTGGCTCTGGTCCAGTTTGGTACCTCTGGTATTAACAATCCAGCTTTCAAATGCGGGCCTAGTTTAAAAAAGCCACATGTCCTGTTCAGATTGAGAAAAGGCTCAGTTAAAAAGAAAAAAGTGAATTTCTTTCTCACAAAGAGGTGAAAGATGTTGCATTTCTATGTTCAGAACCTCAGGAAACCAAAGAACAACAAAGGCAGATCTAGCTGTGCTATAAATGATGGTCCTGTACAACCGCTTGGCTCTGACACCACCATGGCAACCACATTCAGCAGCGGATGGGAAGAAGAGATGGACTAAGAGCTCTCTGTCCCTCTCCAAACGTTTAGGTACAATCCAAACTGACTCCTGTGGTACAAGAACAGTGTCTGCTTCACACAACCAGAGATACTAGGAATTGTGCCTGTAGGTAAGAAACACTTTGAGAAGTCAGTTTTAATGTAGTTCTAAATGGGTACATTTTAGCTAAGACGACCCATTCTTAACAGTTAAACACAGCCCTTGCATTAAATCTGGTATGCTTTTTGACTCAGCAATAGGACTTTCTACTGCTTATTCATGTTAATGTAAGCAATTATACAGCTTAATAGACAATTAATGAGATTCTTAATTTTTCCATTTGGAGAATTTAAAATGCAAAACACTACATCACCAGCTACTAGACTGAAATTCCTGTTCACAGAAGTCAGTAAAAATGGTTTCAATTCCAGTGCAATTAAAAAGATATTAAAAAAAATAATTTATTATCAAAATGAAGCCACCTTAAATGTTTTGATACATAAAGAAAAGTAACTCATCATGTTCTGCATTTATAAGTAATTGATTAAACAAGCGAAGTACTGTGTATCAACTTACTATACATAATACATCGTTTGTTCAATAAATCAAATATTTCTTCTTCTCAGTCATGATTTTGGAACCAGGAAACATTTTGCAATCACATCTCATGCTTAAATTAGAAGTGAGAAATGAGCTTCCCCACCATTTTCAGCTTTTAAAGACCTCTTGGCTGAAATAGGCATTGCACTGAGGTAGTTGAATAAACCAAAATGAAAAAATACACCCTACATCTGTGGAAGAGCCGACTGCCATCGATAGCAGATTAAACACTTGAATAAACCCTGGTTTTAGATGCTTAATAGGACTTCTTGAAGTTCAGTCTTCCAGAAGGTCAGTAGCAAATACACACCACACAAACATCTGAATGCAATTCAAAATGTTTAGGCAGGCTGCTGTAATTTCAGCCTTAACATGTGCTATAAAGCTAAATCTCAAGTAGGTATGAAAAAGTTCAGCTATGTTTTTTTACCTACAGCTGATGGGCAAGTGAAAAGTCCTCTCACCTCATCTGAGCCTTCTTTAGGTTTCATAGGATTAGCATTGAGCAGCCCGATGACTGTGCCTTGGTCTGTCTTCCAGTGCTCTTTGTGGACATCACCAAACAAGAAGAGTGAAACACACTGATTGAGATCCCGTAGGTCGTTCAGCCGCCAAATACTGAAGGTTCTGCCCTGGAACAGACATTTGCTTTCCTCTCAGCTCTCAGCATGGGGACACTGAATGCACCCCCTCTTACTGTTGCTTTTAAAGAGTTATTCTGATTTTTTTTTTCCTCTGTGTTTTCCTGATTCAGAAAAGCACAATTAGTAACCTTAGTAGAGGTTAGATAAAATAACTCCAGCCATGTCACACAGCCATTTCTGGGATTCTTAAAGGCTGAAATAGCACAACAATAACTGCTATCACCAATCTTCCTGATATTAAAGCTGGACAGCACTCTTGCTAAAGAGGTTTCTACCCCACTGAACATATAAAACCAAGGTATATCCAGCTCTGTTGCATCAATGACTTTCTATAGAACATGTACACCATATAGGACAGAATGACCTCTAAGGAAATGACGGAAGCAGAATGTGGTGGCGCACTTAAAACAAGAGGGCTGACTAGAAAGACCGAGAGTCACAGTTCTTTTTTCTGCACTGGCATTTAACACGTAACAGTGGATGAACAGATTTAGACAGGTTTATGCCATGGCTACTTTTCTTACATTAGTGTCTGGGATTGTTGCACCAGACAAGCTAGGGACTTACCCCAAGGACTAAAAGCAGCATTTCTGCATGAAACCAGAGGGGCCAAGATCTCTAACATAGTAGCTTTTCATTAACTACATGGGGTTGGCTGATTAAGTTGAAGACCTAACTAGTTTCTCAGGAAAGAAGACCAGCATTTCACTTGGACTGAGCAAGGGATGCAACAAATTACTCACATTATTTGCACTCTGAGGAGTGACCTTCTTCACTATGACTCCAAATGTTACCCAGTCTATTTCCTCCAGATTTTCTGCAGCAAGTTTGCTCTTCAGCTGGGACAGTCGGATGAGCTTCCGGTTAGCCATTTTCCTGTCCATTTCAGCTGACGAAACCCGGGGTTTTCTAGATCAAGTGAAAGCATTTAAAAGAGAACACACCCATTGGCATAAATGGACAACCAAAACCATCCAGCATTCTCCTGGGGAGACTATGTCTCACGGCAAAATGCCTCTGTGCCTTATTTCACCCTGAGGTCACTTGAAACAAAACCCCTGTCCCTCAGTTCAGAACACTGTGCAAATATCAAAAAGCTACTGATCACACTGGTTTTTGTCCAAATAGCTGCGCTGCAACTTAGCCCCAAGCCTGTGTTAACTCTGCTCATTTCAGGAATGAGTGAGTATGAATGACTGAGCATGGTCTGGAAATCCAGCATGGTTTCTGGTGAGGAAAGACACCGTGAGTATTCAGAGACCTCTTGTGGCCACATTGAGCATGGGGATCCCGAGTGGCTCCCGAGGTTTCTAAGCTTGAAGCAAGATCTGCTCAACTGGAGCACAATTGGGCTTTGCACATGCCCACTGCCTTCCTCCTCCACCACTGAGGACATCCCAGGGAAGGTAGCACTAATAAAATTACAGCCTTTTTTTGTCAGAAAAGAGCAAAGGTGAAAATAGCAACGTGGTACTAAGCCAAAAGTCAATGTTACCTATTTACTGATCAACCAGCTAATGCTGTGGCTTTCTGTTACATCCCCTAATGACAATTGACTAATCTGACATGGTTAAACAATGTATATACAGCAACTCAGAAATCCAGTCTTCTGCTCACCACTTGTGTGACTAGCATCACAGGACATTGGACTGATTGTGTTTTCTCTCCCATTACTGGAGGGTGACACGCCCAGGCAGAGCTCAGTGATGGGCTGCTGACCTTAATCTCAGTCCCGAGAAGGTTTCCACAGACACTGGCTGAGCTGTTGCACTGAAGGATGTAGGCACGGGAGGATTCTTCTCTCTGGTCACCTTACTGGGTGTGTTCCCTGCAGCAGACTTGAGAGGCTGGAACGCCAGACTGAGGACTTGTCGTGGAGGAGGAGTCTTGTTCTCTTTAGTAGGAAAAAAAGCAAGAAAAAGAATCTTGATAACGAAAGAAAACTTCTGAATAAAAATAACACTAACCTACACCTGACCAGAGACAGGAGCCTAACATAATGCACTTAAGAAAAAGGTGTAAAAAACTGTCTTATTTGTACTGAACTGGTCTCCCAGTCAGCTGGGAACTGACAGCTCCAGATCAGTCACATGTAACTCAAGCAATGAGTTCTGCCTGGTGAGGAGCTTCCCAGAGCAGCTCTCATCTTCCAGGCAAGCTAAACTGTATGATACACAGATGCAAGCTAGACTGCTGTCAGTGTCCAAGTTAACTGTAGCAATACAGAGCATAGCACTCGTTGTAAAGAACATAGTAATTAACTCCGTAGTGAGCTCTATTCCGCCACGATCAGACTGCTACTGGTGCACTGACTAGCGTAAAACTATGCTGGATGTGTCTACACCGCTGCCATGAACTAGATAGGCTTTCAACAAAAGCCCAGTGTGTTTCAGTGAAAGGCAAGACTGAGAATGGTACCTGCTGAGGATGCTTTTGATTTTTGGATTCCTCGTTTGGCTGGTGGTAAAGGATTACCCAGCTGGGCTGAGAAACATGGTGACTCTTGCAGCTTCTGAACTTTCCTTTCCTTTGAGGGTGGACAGGGAGATTTATCTGGCCAAGAAAACATAAAAATATTTAAGAGATCTCAGGATCTGGGCTCAAACATTAAGAACTGCTCCAAACTAAGTAATTCTCTGAATAACAAGCCCAAGTCAGGGTCCCACACAGAAACCCTTCAGCTAAGTTGCCAGCATCTGAAATGCAACAACTGGAAAAGCCCCAATGACTCTTCCCCATGAGGACCTAAAATTCTGGATGTCACTGAAACCACAATGCTGTGGAAAGTAGAAAAAAACCCTTGCATTTCAATTGTCCCATGTAATTTTATTACTACACCGAATGTGCTACAGCAACAAACATAGCTGTATTCTCCGAGTGTACCAACATCTGCCAGTAAGAAGGGACACTTCCAGCAGAAGACCCTGGAGCACTTCAGTCATGAAAGCTGCCCCATGTAGAATCAAGCCATAATGCAGATATCAAAACTGTAGCTCATTGATTTAGTCTGTAGCTGCAGAAAACAACCTGTGTGGGAATACACCAGACCACCATTCCTCCTTGCTACTCAGTGCCCACTTTAGGATTATCTGGAGTCTTGCCTATAAATTGCACATTGGTAGGCCAACAAATCTTAAACCCATTTAATTAGTCTCATTACCAGGGGTTTTCTTCTCAGGGCCTGAACTGGATTGCTGCCCAATAGCAGTCTTCTGCAACTGCTCCTGTAACGTCTTCATCTGTTCTTGCAATTTTCTCAGCTCAGCTAGGAAAGAGAGAAGAAAAAGGATGATAATGAAAACAGCAGGAAGCCATTACAAACAGGGATTTACGAGATCCCTGGAAGCCTGGCAGTTTTACTACATCATAGGAACTTAGAAAACAAAGACTCGAGCCACAATACAGATTTACTTGATGCTATATAGCTCACAGTAAAGGGACACTTTTCCATACAGCCTGGAGCTGATTTCTCTCATATAAATTATTTTCCTTGACCGTGGTATGTTCCTTGCCATGGTGCATATATCTTTCCTATGGAAGTTCAACAAGGCCAAGTGCAAGGTCTTGCACCTGCGTTGAGGCAACCCCCAGCATCAATATAGGCTGGGAGATGAAGGCATTGAGAGCAGCCCTGCCAAGAAGAACTTGGGGATACTGGTAAGTGAAAAGACAGATGTGAGCCAGCAGTGTGCGTTCACAGCCCAGATAGCCAACAGCATCCTGGGCTACATCACAAGAAGCGTGGCCAGCAGGTCAAAGGAGGTGATTCTGCCCCTCTACTCTGCTCTGGTGAGAATCCACCTGGAGTACTGTGTCCAGCTCTGGGGCTTCCAACATGGACTTGCTGAAGAGAGTCCAGAGGAGGGCCATGAAGATGATCAGAGGGCTGGAGCATCTCTGCTATGAAGACAGGCTGAGAGAGTTGGGGTTTTTCAGCCTGGAGACACCTTATAGCAGCCTTCTGGTACCTAAAGCAGGCTTATAAGAAGCTGGAGAGGGACTTTTTACAAGGGCATGTAGTGATAGGACAAGGCATAGTGGCTTTAAACTGAAAGAGGGTAGATTTAGATTAGGTATAAGGAAGAAATTCTTTACTCTGGACGTGGTGAGGCACTGGCACAGGTTGCCCAGTGAAGTTGTAGATGCCTGATCCCTGGAGGTGTTCAAGGTCAGGCTGGACAGGGCTTTGAGCAACCAGGTCTAGTGGGAGGTGTCCCTGCCCATGGCAGCAGGGGTGGAATTAGATGATCTTTAAGGTCCCTTTCAACCCAAACCATTCCATGACTCTATGATACTGAACATAAGACAATTTAAATGGCTGATGATTCCACTCCTTACTATAAAGAAATGCTTCCAATATAATCAAATATGTGGCCTGGACACAGGAACGCTCTGTGGCCAGCTCTGCTTCCACAGTGACTGGTATGGCAGAACCTCCTGTCAATAAGTCCTGAGAGGGAAGGGAGAGCCGTGCTGGATAAAGATGCCAGGATGACAGCCCTGAAGACTGAAGCAACATTACTCTTCATCAGACAAGGTGCAGGTACACAGGCAACCTTCTCTATCCTGCTCAGCAGAGCTAGTTTAGTTTCCCTGGCTTACTTCAGTCCTCTGCCTTTCTTTTGGGAAAACAAATTTGGTGAATTTGGCCATTGAGCACTGAAAACTGGACTTAGAAAGTTTCACAAAGACTTTCCGTATTCCCCATCTGGGCACCATCCTAAACTGAGAAGCCACAGACCCTATCTTCTGCCCATTAGCTCTCTAGAGACAAGATACATACAATAAAACAGATAAATAATGCTGTTACAGAAACCTTGCAGTTCTTGGTTGGTCTTCTCTTTTGTCTGACTGGGAGATGAAGTGGGGACAGTTTCCTCTGCCTCCTCCTCTTCCAGCAGGTCATCCACATCTCCAAACAGCATAGCCAGGTTCTCCTTCTGTTCATCGATCATGTTGTCCTCAGCATCAGCCTCCTCAGTGTAGGATGCATCATCTTCTGCATCAAAGAGCTCATCATATTCATCTGCTTCTCCCCCCTCGTCCTCTGGGGCATCTTCCTCCTCAGGAGAATTCCCCTCCTCAGCTGCCTCGCTTTCTTCCAGGAGGGAGGCCAACAGATCCAAGTCATCATCAGCTAAGGCAAAAATTAAATTCAGCGTTATTTCTTTCCAGTTAGAGGAAACCTGCCGTGGAATAAAATATCCATGATACTCTAATCACAAACTAATGACAACCAAAAGCAAATCAGAACAGCAAGTGGCATTCTTAAAAAACTACTTCAACTTTGGCTAAAGGAAGATAAAGCAGCTTCCTGCCATCTGGTCGGATGGAAACATGGTTGCAGACACTCTCAGTTTATAATCCAGGCTGGCTGGTTAGCAGAAAATTTGCAGGCTACTTAGTGCTGGCTTCTCCTCCTATGCAGCTCCTTGTACAATAGCTGCCGTTACACAGAAAAGCCTTGGGACTTGTAAAGGTGTAGCCAGGAGCTCTACAGAGACACCCACAGGGCTTTTGCCAATAGAAGCTGAAGAAGAAGATGCAAGGCAGGCAAGAAAGCATATCCTCAGATATGCTTTGCTCAAGGAAGAGAACAGAAAGCAAAGAAACATGGATCAAAGGGACAAATAATGGAAAAAAGAAAATCAAGTAAAGAGAGGAATGGGACAGACATAGCAGAACTGAAATTCAGAACAAGAAATTTATTTAGCCTTTGCTACTGAAGAAAACAAAACCAGGGAAGGGACGGAGCAGCCTCACAGAAAGGTGACAACAACAAAGGCAAGGGGCAACCTTAAAGGCCTCTGCAAATGAAGTCAGGGCAATATAATTTCCTTTGCTAAGACCTTTACCAAGTTTTCTGGGCACATGAACTTATTAACTAACGTATTGGTCAGAAGACAGCTTAAGAGAGTAATTTCACCCTTACCGTCCATGATATCACCAGGATTTCCTCAAGAGCGCCTCAAGGAAAAATCCTCTCTGTTATGGGGAGAACAACAGTGATACTGTTAAAGTGGCTATAGCTCAACTAGAAATACATATTGTGTTCAGGCTCCTTATTTAATGATTTGCAAACCACCAGCTTGTTTTTTGTTTACAGCTGCAGATGAGGACTCCAAATTTAAAAACCTCACATACATTTTCTACATTTAAAGTCTGACCTATGCTGAACTCACTGCAGTGTAAGGGCATTACTTTTAGAAAAGAGCCTGTAACAGACACAGATTTTAAGAAATGCCTACTGTGTTGTCCTAGTAATAACCATTTCCACCTCATCAGTCCTGTGTTATAATGATAAACAGCATTTAATTAAAGCAAAACTTTTGAAATGGATTCAGTCTTCATTTGAAAATGGAAGAAGGTAGCAGGGTTTCGCGTTCTTCTCACAATACGGTTCTTATTCTTAAAAACATACATTCTACATTTGCCACAGCTCCTCCATTTCATGGACACACATCCATGAAAAATAATCACCGCAGGCGGACATAAGTGGCCAAGGAAGACTGGATAACAGAAGAGAAATCCACTGGGGATGGATTACTCACAAAGCCAAACTCTGACTCTGTGCTTACAGGTTTTGCTGCTGCAAGGACTTTTGTTTTGCCTATAAACTCCACTTTTAACAGTCCTCTCTTTTCTCTTACTGCATACAATTAATTTTCAGCAAAGAACACCACAAAACTCAAGAGCACACACAAGCAGGCGTGGCTAGTGACCTCCTCCCCCCCCCAGCTCCCGCGGTCCTGCTGGTGACACCGGCCCAGGGATCCACCCTGGGGCCTGCGGGGGCTCGCCCAGGTGGCCGTGGCGGGTCACCCCGGGATCTCCCCCTGCCCCTCTCCTGACGGCCAGCCCCGCGCTCCCAAGGCCCGGCAGAGCCCGCCGCCTCCCCTCTCCCCACGGATCCCCATCCCTGCCCTCAGTGGATCCCCGGTTCTCCTCCAGCGCTGCCCAGGATCCACCCCCCACCAGGGGATCCTCATTCCCCTCATGGCTGCCCTCCGCCACCCAGGGGAACCCCGACCTCCTCTAGGCCATCCCTGTGGATCTCCGATCCCTCAACCCCAGCCTCTACCCCCCGAGGATCGCTTTCCGGGCTCCCCGCGCCCCCGATCCTTCCCGGCCTCCCCCTCACACCGCCCCGCTCACCGCCGGCCGCGCGCTCCCCGGCACCCGCCAAAACTCCAACCCGGCCCCGCCCCCTCCCGCGCATGCGCGGGCGCAGCTCCGGGGCGGTGCGCGCCGGCGCCATCGTTAGTCCTGGCAGGAGGAGCCCCGCCTGGCGCCATCTTGATTGTGGGCGGGCGGCGGAGAGGATGGAGATGGCAGGTGGGATTTGGGCCAAGGGAGTGGGCGATGGTGGCGTAGGGATGAGCTGCTGTGCTGAGTGAGGTCACGGGTGTGAGGGTGACGCCTCGGTGGAGCTGCGTGAGGTGTCATGGCCCCACCTCTGGACTGGCCCCATGGCGTGAGGCCTGTGTCCACACAGAGCTGCACCTTTGGCTCTGGGTGAGCCCGCTTCTGCTGTGGAGAGGTGCCTGTGTCTGGTCAGAGTGGCCTCCGGGAGTGCTTACAGCAGGCACCATAGTCATCTGAATAACCTAAATAATTGCAGCACTTGCGTTAAGCCAGCAAATTCAAACCCAGTTTTGTCCTGTGCAGTTGACAGGATTTTGTAGTTCAGTTCAGTGTTTCTTTGGTACAAGCAGCTATGATTCCATGAAAAATAATATTTCTGAACGTGTACCAGTTCATTGCTCTAGTCACTTTCCCCTTGCATCAATTATATGCAGAAATCACCCCAAAATTGCCCAAAAAACCAGAAGGATTTGAGCTTGGATCCCAAGGCTCTTACACTAAACCCACCCTGCGAAATAACATAAAAAGAAAGAGAAGTCGTCTCTGGTATTTAAAAGCCAGTGGTACTAGTACCTGGTTAGAAAAGATAAATTAAGGACAGAAATTCTGTGGCAGCTGAAGGAATCAAGAAGCGCCAGCAGATGGCAGGAAAAAGCTCAAAGAGAGAAATGCTCCGCTGAGAGTTTAAAAGCTCTGCTGAATAGTTGCTAGCTAAGCTGTCGGGTGCCTGCCATGTTAGACTCTCTTATATTCGGGTTTTCTCCCAAAAAACACATGCGTAGCCCAGGCATGCTGGGCTAACTCATTCTGGATGCATCTGCCTGCATGATGCTTGTGCAAAGGTGTTTCAGGGGAGCCGGAGAAATGAATAACGACAGGAGCTGGGGAGGAGCGTGTGGGCACTGAGGGCCCAAGGGAGGTTCTCCATATTGCTGCTCATCCACGATGGAAGAGGGAAAACAGCTTGTGTCCATCTCGGCATGGGTGTGAATCCATGGGCAGGCACTGGGACACTGTGTTTTTCGTATTTTCCCTCCGTCTGGCTGCTGATTGCCAGTGTGACCCAGGCTAATCACAAAGCATCACCAAGTCCCCCTACTTGCCATCTAACTGGAGTAATGATGGCTTGCCCACTCCTGTGACTTGAGGTCTGCAAATCCAGAGATACCTTCTGAATAACGAATACCTAATGAATCTCAAGCCCACCCCACAGGACTGCTTTGGCCCCTTCCCAGTCTGGATTTTAAATCTGAAGTGGAATGAAACGCTTCCGGCTCCTGTTCCACATCAAATCAGGGTACTGATTGTGGGACACACTGCTACACCAAGAATGTCCTTTGTCAAAAACAGAGATATGCAGACAAGTAGTAATTCATGAACGCATAGCATCTAGCCACTTTAAAACACAAATACATTTTATCTTCTGTTTCATCTGAGAAACAAAGGGGATGTACTCTTAATCCTGTGCTAATGAACATCTGCTGGCCGTGGCCACCTGCCATGGTAGCTCATCTGTCCTCTGGACAGTTAATGTCATCATTAACAGGGTTAATGAAGACAACAACAGAAAAATAATCCTCCCTGTTGCATGAACAGGTTTCAGAGTATTGTGTTTTTATTCTTTGCAGTTTCTTGTCCCTCCTGATTTGCACTATTAGACCTACTATCTTATATTTCTGTGAAGACCTACTTCAGCTAATGCCCATGTCTTCCTGTTAGTATTTCGGTGCTAAGATCCCCTCTCTTTCAGAAGCCTCTTAAAATGATTAATTTTGACTTGACAGATGCATAAGTAATTCCTCCTTTGGCCTTTCACATTGATTTTCTGTGTTTTCATTAAGGTTAATGCTCCTCAGATGAAATCAGCTCTATTATCATTCTATTAGTTTGATTTTGGCCTAGTAGCGTTTCCATCAGATTTTGATCATTGCAGAATCCATAACTATCACAAAGCTCCCATAATAAAATTGGATTCAGGGAAAAAAGCACATAAATCCTACTGTCACAAGGAACCAATTAAAAGGCAGTAAGAGATTGCATCTGCTGGGAGTACTTGTAATTGATGAAGAAGGTTGCAACCAAACTGATGAATACCTCTTCACAACAGATTTCAGTCAGCTCTTGTATTACCTGAAATTATGGATGAAGCTGTGTGAGAACATGAGGTATAGCTAACAGAAAACAAGAATCCGGAGTCTACAAGAGATAATTAGAACAGTGACAACCAGCAAAATAAAAGCAACTCCTCACTTTAATTACAAGGGTAAAAAAGGGATTATTTCTTCTGGTATTGGTAGCTGAGAATTCATTGACGGCATGACATGAAAAATACACTGAAGGAAGATTTTTCTTTGGCCCAAGAAACATCTGCAGGTATTTTCCTTGTGTATATTTTATGAATATTCATCTGCTGAGAGTGAAACGTAAATCTTGCACTACTGAGGCCTTTGGTTTGAATCAATCAGCTCTAGAATAGTTTCTGTTTCAGCTTTGAGGCAAAACATTTGAGTCACCAAACTTTTTATTTCTAATTTCACTATTGATCTGTTCAATGTGTTTTATTCTCTGTGATTTGGATCTTCATCCACAGGACGATTTGGAGGAGCACTTATTTATGGAAGTAGGTTGACAGGAGAATTTGTCATAGGCAAGTACTAAATACCTGCTATCATTCTGCCCGTTCAGTTGTGTTATCCAGCATCCCTAAGGCTTTCTCCCATAGGGTAGTTCCATTCTCCTTAGCTCAACATCACAAGATGACATAAGCTATATATACAAATTTCACTGCACAAGCATCTCTCTCTTAGGTTGTACCATCCTTTTAAAGTTCAGCACTTCAGAGTACAGAAGCATGTTGATCAGCCACATGTGACCTGATCTTTACCTTCATTTGGAAGAAAAGCATTCCTGCCCCCGTACCTGAGAAGCTGCGCTGCTCTCCATTAGCCATCACTGATGGACAGCAGTAACACTTGGACTTTGTACCACGGCTTGACTTCTTTTCCTTGAGAATGGTCTGCATGACCTTGTCTGAAGCTGGAGGCCCAGTGGAGTTTTCCATGTACCCTATTATGCTAGAATAGCCATCCCCAAACCAGAACCCCTCCCCCGCATGCATGAATATGCCCTTTCTCCTCACCAGTCAAAGCACTGACCTAGGATCCACTCAAAGACCCCATGAGCACAGTGGAGAGAGGACGAGCAATGACAAAAATGGATGCTTCTTTTAGCTAATCTCTCTTAAATTGGAATCTAGTGTTTCTGGAAGTGAAACTGCTCCATGACATAAGTCAGCAGTAAAGGCCACAGACCAGTTGATGTCCATCATAGAGCAGTCTCCTGTTTCTTACAGATAGATGACACAGCTCTTAAGCCACGTCATGGAGGGCAAGCACGTGACTCTGTGACATACACAGCACTCCAGTGGGGGTGTCAGATGTGTGAGGAGACGTGTTTGAACGTTGGGTCTGACCTCCCTGGTGTAATGCTTTTGGGGAAGGGGACTGTCCTTTTGTAGTTCAACAGTGACAATTCCTTTCTCCATTTCCGGTGTACGTGGAAACTGAGAAACCCCAGATTATAGGACTAAAATAATTGCTAATTGTAGTCATATCATAATTTGTCCTGACATTTAAAACCTTTCAATATATATTCTGTCTGAATTGTATTATGTGATTATCTGCATAACAGGTATGGAAGTAGCTGTACTTTTCAAATGAGGAAAAGATGGCATTGATGGAGATCTGTTAAGTCCTGAACTCACCTTACTCTGTCCCACCTCCTTTGTCCCTCGCCTGACTTCCTAAATCTAATGTTATTTCCCATAACTCAGATAAGCACACCCCATGGTAAGAGTAACGTTTTGGGATCAGAGCACCTTGTCTTTTGTTAAAGCCGTTACAACCGTACAAGCAAAAACTAATTACAATTGCATTTTGTTATAGTTTTGCCCTTTACATAAACCTACTCCAGTGTAGGTGCTTTAGTTATGAACATGGTTTCTCTTGCATTTTATCTTCCAGAGATCCAAGGACTTCTACAGATCACACTGCCTATATACGAAAGATTCAGGCTTCCTAACTGGCAACCCAACACCTCTGAGACCAGTGTGCTGTAATGACAAATCAGGAAACAGGCTTATTATAACGTGAACTTTGAAATAGAAGGGTGAGACAAGAAGTAATAAAGTGATATTAAAAATAAAATGTTGAACTTTCATATTCAGGTTGTGTGATCATCCCACCCTGCTCCTTCTGAACACTCAGCTCACAATTCTGACAATCAGAATGAAGTGGACTGGGCACAAACGGACCTTGCTGGTGCCTCTCTGTAAGCTAAACAGACCAACCACAGAACAAGATGGCACAGATTTAACTGCCGGGTTGTAATGAGTCCTAGCATATTTGCTTCCAGAGATTCTGTTTTGAACAGTGGAAGAAAAAACCAAAAATCTTTCCCTACACCAAGGTTGGCAGATCGGTCCAAAACCACTTGGAGGCTTCCTTCCAACTGGGCAGTGCCAAAGTGACCAACGCTTTTGTTTCTTCAGCAGGAAGATGATGCCATAAGGAGACACCATTTTGGCTGCTCAGAGGTTTTTCTGCATCTCTTACTTCCCTTCCCTGACAGTTCCCAACAGCACAAATGTTAGCTATTTGCAAAAGACATCCAACCCCTCATTTGCATGGATCCCAGCAATTTGCTCGAGTTGTTCCCTGCCATTCTTGCTGGTTCATATTTTGTTAAGAGTTGTGTATTTTCCTCCCTTATGCAATGGCCAGTTAAGAACTGGGGGGGGGGTTGAGATAAAAACACCAGGAAGGGCAAGAACAGAACTAATACACTACAGTTCTTTCTACACAAGCTTTTCAGCCATAGGTATTTGCAATCCTGTTTCAGCCTCCAAAGTATTCACAGACATAGCTAATTTTATACTTGCAATATATTTATTTTGAGATGTGAAAATCTGTTATACTCTTCTCTTTAAATTAGGTTACATCCATCTCGGCGCTTTCTCGCACAATACTGTACAGGTTCAAATGAATTTATTATAACAAAGAAGAATCAACACAACACCTTAAAAATGAACCGTTCTATAAAACCAAGTGACTTGGGTACACCAGGAGCTACGTATATCAGACCTCAGTGATCTGTTTTAAACCTCACCCACATCTGGCTAAAGCAAGAAGTTACATAAGCCATCAAAAATTTAACATCAGATTAGTATGGTCACAAGGGCAGCAATAAAACTGCCATCTGGAGAATGAGCAGGGTTCATTTCAAACGCTCAATGAATACAGCACTACTCCATTTTGCTGAAA
Source organism: Burhinus oedicnemus (assembly GCA_008921705.1). Taxonomy (NCBI): domain Eukaryota; kingdom Metazoa; phylum Chordata; class Aves; order Charadriiformes; family Burhinidae; genus Burhinus; species Burhinus oedicnemus. Next base: position 40,358 of record VFFE01005086.1, read on the forward strand.
GCTTCTCAAATAGATTTTTTTAATGCATTAGTTTCCTGATATATAGTATATGAGAGATGAAATATTTACAGGCTCACAGTACTTGAACTGATCAGCATATATCCCATCTCCCTTCTGACTTCAGTGATTCAGCCCCATTCTGTGGGCTAGCCATAATAGCAGAGCACATGAGGGGAATGTTCCTTAAAGATTTCATAGCAGCAGACACACTGGGAGTTCTTTAACACATCCATGTTGTTTAACCTATAAAAATTACTTTCCTAAAGCAGATTAAAACAAGATTAGTGAGCACAGGGCAGGGTAGGAGTTTTACCTTTCTCCCATTGAATTAATAGAAAAACCCTGAAAACCTCCTTCACTGGATGTAGGAGTTGAGCATTATTTGAGCAGGAAGGAAAAAAAAAAGCGTTTGGCAGGTGAAATTCCAGAAGATGAAGAATTGGAGGGCATCACTCAATTAATGCAGTCCATAACGTGAATCTGCAGTGTGTCCAAATCAGGTAGAATTTCTTCACATTTGGGACATGAATACATTGAGATATTCTGCTGCTCTGGCCAGTCTCGACTACCAGTTCCTGCAAGCAGAGAAGATAACTGATTGCGTGTTATATATTACTTGATTTTTCCACTCTTTTTGTGGAGTGGTTGAAAGAGGATTGGCGGCTTGCTCCTAATGGCCAGAGAATCACGCTCTCTGCAGCTACCCAATTGCCAGAATAGCCACAGGGGAGCTGGGGAGCTGCTTGCAGCCTAAACTGAACACAGTAGGGCCTGGCTCCATGAGCTTACAGTACCTCTTTGGACAAGGCGAGGTGAGTGTTCCCGATCTGGTGCCCTGGCTCCATGGCGATTCTGCATCTCCGCCAAAGAGTTTCTGAAAATAAAAAATAAGTCAAGGGTTCCGAAAAAAGACTGAGCAAAAGGTATCTTCCCTTTGTCTCGAGAAAGCGTACAAGGTTTCAAAATAAATCAAAGGATTTGTAAGTAAATCATGTCAACTGGTCATGCATATAGTTCAAAACTGCTGCTCAGAAACAGGACCTAGAAATGCTGCTGCTTTGTGAGATCGTGCCAGGGTTCTGATGAAACCAGGGTCATACAACTGACACCAGCAGGATTTCTGCAGCTACACACCTGGGGATCTGGGGCACACTCCTCTGCAAAACTCCAAAGACTCTCAGCTATTCAGGGCAAACTGCAAATCTGATTAAAGTAGAAAAGCAAGTTATACCAGAAAAAGGGTTCAGTGCACAGTTAACATGACATGTAACTTGATTCTTTAAATTCTGGGCACTCTCCTTGTACTCATGGCTTCCACAAGATGAGTGAAGAATACGTGGTTAATATTTCTTTTTTCTCTTTTACAGCTAAGAGTGTTAAAACGGTGCAATTCCACGGTATCACAGTACTTGAAACTATGGGTATTCACTTACCACTGCCACCTGGAGAAGCAGCAGATATCCCTGGCACAAACGCAGCAAGCTTAGCTGCAGATTCACTGCTAAAATTGCGGCCAGAACCCAAAGAAACTCAAATGAATCAGCAGGGAAATTTACCAAGTGTGAATCATCCAAAGTGAAACCTTGTTAAGGCACCCAAGTAAGAACTAACGTGCTTTACAGAGATTCTATCACAAAATTAAAATGAGAAGTCAGCCAACTCATTTTTTTTCTCTTTTGAAATTCAAATTAACCAAGAAATAAATGTCTGCAGAGTTGTTTGCCTTTCTACTGAGATGCTAGCAAGACAATGTTAGTCAACTCCAGCACACAGGGTAACAAAACAGTCCAAAGGCAGCTCAAACAAAGTCTGTTCTCACCGGCCAAGATCTTCAAGGTTTTGCTGCTCTTTTAGCAGGTATGCCAGCTGGACAGCCAACTGTTCCTTCTCCTCATGGATCTTCTCTCTTGCTGCCCTCTCAGCATGGAAGTCAGAACAATAGACTTCCATCTGATCAGAGAAATGAAATCATGCTGAGAATTTGTAACTTGGACCAAACCATAGTCATATATTATATATCAAAATAGCAAATCTGTATCACAGCCTGCATCTACTGAAAACACTCCTATAGCACCTATAAGCTGCAAAACGAAGACCTGCACCACTTACAACATGAAGAAGACTCAGTAGTTTCTGGATTCTGTATAAGATACTGAAGGGTCTTATCTGGGACAGTGCTATTGCCCTCTGCTGTACAGAGGCAGAAATGAGACATAGACAAGCAGTAAGGAGTTGACCAGTGACACAGACAAATCTGTAGCACAGACAGTGGAACTAGGCCAAGATACCAGTTCTGTGCCTTAAATGTGAGGCAGACCCTTTTTAGTCACTGTTTACACACTGGTTTGAGTAAAATAATCTCTAAAACATATGCAGTGATTCTTCAGACAGTGGTTTTAAATACACAAACACATCTATTCCCAGCTTTTGTTTGTTGTGCCAGACTCCAGCATACACAGTTCCTCCTACAGAACCGTAGGATATGGTGAGAAAGGCTCTGGAGGGATCTGCAAGGCAGGCCAAGCAATGGAATTATGCTTTGAAACTGAGGAAATGTATTCAGTATTGCAGAAGTGAGCCATTAAATACCTCCTTCTGGTTTCTGAATATTGAGAGGGTGAACTAGCCAATTTCTGAAGAAGAGCTGATACCTGAGCACGGAGCACAGCCATAGTTTCAAGGTCCTCCTCCTGTTTAGCAATCATCTGCTTCATTTCATCTATCTGGAGCTGCTTTGCAGCAAGGGCTTGTTCTGCCAACTCCACCTTGGCATTCAGTTGTTCCACCACAACTTTATCCACTCTGTCCAGCTGCAAGGAAGAACTACAATTATGAGATGAACTCAGAACACGACCCTGCTCGTAGTGAAAATTTGCTTCTTACTCCTGCCCTTGGAAAAGCTTCCAAATTTGGTCATCAAAGGAACTTGGACTAAGACAGCAGTGATGATTGATATTATCATTTAAAGATTAGTTTTAAGCTTTCAAACTACACTGTATCAAGTTAAAGGAGAACTCCCTAATGGACTCTGCAAAGGATATTCTCCCATTATACAGAAGAATCTGGCATTTCCATGCAGCCTCAGTTATGAGCAGGACCTCACTGTGGCAGGCATTCTATCCAATATTACAAAAATGTTTAGAGGTCTGCCTTCCCATATTTACAAATTATGCTGCAGGAACACCAATATTTGCATATCACTGATCTCGAAGGGCTGGACTCCATGCTGCACTGCAGATTACAGCTTACCTAGAAAACACCATGGAAGTACTGATGTGGGGATAAAGTTTTCTGTAATTGACAACACAGGATCTATGTTTCTCAGAGCAATGCTGATATGTTGCATGCTATATTATGTGGAAGGGACGACAATTGTTTCCTGCCCAAATTTGTTCCTAAATACATTTTCCCATCCCTTCCCACTCCCCCCTAATTAACTATGATTTCTTCTTGTGTAGAGTTTACCTCTTTGAGTTTCATTTCATCGATTGTTTTCATGGCCTCAGTGAGTTCAGGAAGGAGTTTGTTATATGCATCCTGCAAGCTACTACATCTTGCCCTGTTTATGACAAGAAAAGAGGTGAAAGTTTGAAACACTTAAAAATTCTTTGAAATACAAATAATCTGTTAGAATTTAGAAAAAAGCCACTACCAGCTCCTTGCAAATGAATCTGCATTTCTGATGAGAAAAAATCATGCTCCATCTCTCAACATCTCTCTTCCAGTGAGTTGTGTGCTGCTGTATCCATGGACTGAGTCCAAACAAATGTCCTTACTGATTTGTCTGCATTTCAAATTGAAGAATCCATCATCCAGGATTTTTATATCAAGTTCACAAATTCTGTTCAAAATTTAACACCTCTCTTAAGACATCCATGTCTTGAGACTTCAAGTGAAGGAGAATTCATCAGGAGAAGAACCAGACACAGACTTCAAGATAATGAGCAGCTTCTCCAGCAACTGAAGACAGGTCCTTCAGGCAGTTCAGCCTCTCTGTACTGTTTGGACTGACATTTTCACACTCCTCACATGGACGGCACATGAAAGGCAGCAGGAAGCCAGAGCAAACAGTGAGTCTCTTTACTTCAGCTTTGCTGAATACTTACCTCTCCTAGTTGCAAATGTATTGTAGGGACCGTAGAACGCTTCATTAATGTCACTTTCCCATCTTTGTCACCATCTGATTTGTGCCTACCCTCCAAGCTGTGGGCGCATTTACCCCTGCTAGTCAGTCGGACAGCCGTTGTCACTTTTCTGCTTCCTTTGCTTGTTTATTATACCTGACCCTATTCCATCTTTGACTTCGTGACAAAAGGAAGATACAAGTCAAAGTTTACAGCTCAAATTTTCCTAAGTGAGGTGTTCACTAGATGAAAGGATACAGTTTGGGCCTGCTGTGGAGACTCCAGATTCAAAGTGACATAGACGCTGAGGTGAATCCAGGTTTCTAGTTCAGACTCGACAAACGTAACATGGTTTCAAAGGGTGCAGAACACAAAACCCGTATTTCAGATTAATTTCCTCTTTGTCCAGGTTCCCTTGGACTTCCCTTCCTCACTGACAATACCTCCCTGGAACATAAAACCAAGTCTTACTCACTTTTCTTCATGTGTCTTGGCTTGTTCCAGCTTGACCTCTGCCTGCATGCTCTCCACCTGAAGTTCCAGCTTCTTGATGGTGTATATTAGCTGCTCCTTCTCCTCCAATTCTGATGCAGCAGCCAAGCTTTTTCTTTCCAGTACTTGGCACCTGACAGAACAAGGAAAAAAGGCTGATCTCTCCTGTTCGCCTTTTCCTGATGGATTTGGCACACCATGCATAATACAAAAATAATCTTTGTGTGGTTCACTTTAAAGGCTTATTTTGATGAAGAACAAGGAAAGACAAAAATTAATCTATACACAACCATCAGAAAACAAAGCTACTAAAACCAACTTACTTTCTTACTGTTATGAATCTCAAAAGAACTGGAATTTGACAGAAAACTAAGCAACTGAAGTGGGCGTCTTGTAACCACTTTTTATAACGTACACAATTGGTCTTCAAAAGCACAGACAGTTCATGTGACAAGGGTCATAACCAGGTCCCTTAGCTTCTTCCCCTAAGACTAGAACAGGGATTGATTATGTGAAGCAGAAAACAGGAAAGATTTGCCTTTACATCAGGAAGGGTTAAAACCCAAATCTTAAAATTCAAGGCACTGGGGTTCTATTTGTAGAACTAGGTTGGCAGCTCAGATTTTCTGACAATTACTGTACTTCCATCTCCACTTACAAAGATGGAGCAATCTTTTATAGCATTTCCATGAAACAGATATTTAAGTTGATACTTGTAGAGCTGGTGAGTTTCCCAAGGTGGGATTTGTTATACGAATATATACTGGCTGTCACGGCAGAACTTTTGTTCTTCTGAACCTTACTTTTCTTGAAGCTTCTTCTGAATCAATTCTGCTTCTTTTAACTTCTCATGGGCTTCCTGAAGCTCTTTAAACAGAGCACAAACTTGCAAATTCAGCGTTTCTACTTCACTGCCAACCTTTTAGAGAAAGAATAAGGAAAATTATATATGGACAGCTCAAGATAGGAAAGTTGCAGGCTAACTAAGAGATCTAACCAGGAAGTATCATTCTTTCTCTAGAGAAAACAGCCTAAGTCAGTATGCACCATTATACTCTATACTCAGTAATAAGTAATACTCAGTAATAAGGCCCTGTCCGTAAGGCTTCACAATTACCAATTATTCCTAAATATGGTAGAACCCCATTTTGACTTAACACTTTCATAGAATCCAGGTGACTCAAAGACAACACTATTACTGACTTTCCAACATTGGCTAGAACACACCTCATGCAGATGGGAAACACATCTACATTTTCTTTCTGAGTTCACAATTTAAAACACACATAAACAAAGTAGGCAGACTTAGCGATCACTGCCACTCCTCTAAGCAATACTTATAGCCTGTCAAAGAAACATAAACAAATGAACTATCTCTAGGTAGGCTTCCACTGGCAAAAGTCTGACTTTAATCAAGCTGCACTGTGAATTCTTGGTCCCTGGTGAAAGCCATCATAATTCAAGATATTTTACCGAACTGGAACACAATCAATCCATGCTTCTGAAAGCAAATCTGGCAGCCTCACTGAAAGAAAAGGCTAACCTGACTCAAAAAATCCCATCACACAGTACAGACTGTCTGTCCCCAACCACCTGGCTGAGATTAGCGTTCAGCTGTGGTTTGGCAGAGGAGCCTCTTCTGCCCCAGCCGCTCCTCACTCTCCAAACGGAGCCAACGCAACGTTCCTTCTCTCCCAGGATGTCTTCAAATGCAGAGCCCTCAAATGGTCCACACTGCACCCTCACATTGTTTCATTAAAGATCTATATTTTACAATAACATGAGCTCTGCTGACAAGAGCCCTCCAAAGAAACCCAACAGCACATAAATGGAAACAGAGTACAAGCACAAAGTCCTCACTATGCTGACCTCAATATCAGTACTTAGATGAGGAGCATCTGGCTCAAGCTGTAACTCAGGCAAAGTTGAGATAAAATACTGGAAAGGATTAACTGACACATCATCTGCTTTCCTTAGAAAGGACATCTCTGGGCCTGACCACAGACTGGTCTTGTTTAAGTAAGCCAGCCCTGCCCTAAAATACTTGTCCTGGCCTTCAGAAAGGCACAGGTCTCCAGCAGATCCCATAGCATATTGCTCGCCCCATGCAGCACCTCAGATAACTCATACTGCCTCATATACAGAAATTCTTAGTTGCCTGTATCATGCAGTTGCACTGAACCTGACTGGATCTCCACTGCTATGGGAGCTTACACACTTAACTCACATAGAGATGCCTGCAACGGTAGGCCTATAAATTTAGGTGTCTGAGTCTGGAGCTGAATCTCAACCTCAACAACCATTCAAACCCTTAATTGAAAACAACAGGACTGTGTCTCAATCCAAGATAGATGTGTCCCACCATTGTAATACATGGCACCAAAAACATGAAAAAAAACCAAACCAGGTGCTATATGTGCTCCACATCTAAAGCCTGTTTTACAGTACGCTGTCATTGGATTCTGATCCAAAAGCTGACCTAGCCAGTACTGAGGAAATTCACCCAGTCTAGAAGACCTTCTGGAGCTAGAAATGACTGCATCTCTCTCTTGCGTGGGCATGGCCAGGGCAATGAGGTACACTTGCAGTTATGCCATGCTTCCCTAATTCTTGGCCACCCCTTTTTGGTGGCTGCTGCAATCTGGAGCCACCTCTAAGATATGGATTGGAGAGTTCAAAATTCACTTCCATTCCCTGTGCAGGATATTTGCCCCTTGCTCCCTGAGTGCTAGTGGAAATCCAGGCCCTGAGGTTGTTGGCCTCAACAAATAAGGTGTATGTTGTTAAATCTCAGGTCAGGAGGACAGGTACTTACAGCCTCTGAACTCTCCTCTTCTTCCTGTTCAGTTTGTGTCCCACTCTCCAGCCAGTTGCTGGTTTCCTTCTCCAGCTTTGACAGTCTGGAAAACAGAAGGAGCCAATAATGATGGATTTGGCCTATATTTGAAGTGAGATTGTGACTATTCAAGGACTTCATGCAAGTGATGTACTCCCTTTCTAACATCACAGCCACAAATGAGAGGCAGAATTGAAAGCACAGACATGCAGGAAAGCCTGCACAATCACTGGGGTTCCTGAAGAACATAGGACACTCAGCATGTATATTTAATTAAAATGGATGTATGTCTGCAGGTGTGGTGAAGGACAGTGACATTCATTCCACGGTGATCGATCTTTGGTACAGTCCAAAACTGCTAACCCTTTGGAAATGGGTCAGTCTGTTCACTGAATCCAGTAATTAATATTGCTTCTATTTTTCTTTGATATTTTCAGAGGCTGAGATTTCTAAGAATCATTTGGCTATGGCTCATTGCCTCTTCTAGGAAGACCATGAAGAAGCAATTACTGTGACACCAACCCTTCACAGTAGATAATGTCCAGGAAGTCCTACTCTGTCTCTGCGAAGTGGGGATTTGGAACAGATACTGCTTAGGCAATTTTCCATGCCTGAACAGTTGTGCTGATTTATACCGATATAACTGAACTGAGATGGATCCTCATGCAGGTCTCAGTGAAAAAACTCTCTTAGACAAGTTTGGAATGAAACTTATTTTAGACATTTGTAAGGAGCTTTTGCAAGCTCACACATTGCTAAATATAGCCTGCCAATATCACAAAGAGGGCTGTAATCCCTGTTTTATATATAGTGATTTGCTTAAGGCCCCACATGGAGGTGATTCATAAAAAAGCAAATAACTGTGAAGGAGTGAGTAGAGAGAACATCCTCAACTAGTCATCATATCATTCTGACATAACCTGGGGAAAACTTGAACCCAAGAGGAAACGGGTAATTTGTCTTGATCTGTGATGCTACAGGAAATAATAATAAAACATGGAAACTTTTGCCCACGGAAGAAAACCTGTGGTTTATCCCTAGAAGGACAGCCACAAAAATAAGTTATTGCTACTGAGTGCTCGGGAGATCCCCCATCCAGGTCACACTGATATTTCAGCTTGTCTCTGATCAGTCGCAGACCTGGTAACTGCAGCAGCCCTGAAAGAGAACAGCTCCAAATGTTACAGTGCACCTACTTCATACCTCTCTTTGTGATCCTGCAGGTCCTTCTCAAGTTTTTCCCTCTTCTGAGTTTCATTTCTAAGGCAGCAGAGCAGCTGGCTCACAGTAAGCTCCTCAGACTCCAAATTCTTCGATTCATCTGCAGATTTGCTCCTGCTTCAAACCAAACTAGATGTAAGTAATAACAGCTAGATTGTTCTAGAGCACTCCTTTATCCCTAATTCTGGGACCCAGTCTGAAAGGCCACCATTTCACACAGTCCTGAGAACCAACATTCTGAGCAAAGGGCTCATTCCCAAGAACCAAGACCTGCCCACAAGCCGCTAGCCACAGTCCCTGTCCATGCAAATGCAGTCCTTGCTTTGTGCAGTGCTCAGACAGTCCCCATCAATCTGGGGGAACAATTTAGTACTTAAGCAAGGAAAATAAAAGCAGTTAAGACAGTACAAAACCCAGTGCATTTATTTGAATCTACTTCGCAGCCCCTTCTGCAAAATGCTGCTGTCTGTTCCTAAAATAACATTTTTTTCCAATGAAACATGCAACGTTTCTTATCTCTGTCTCATTCCTTTCCAGGAAAAGAAGGCACGTTCAACTAAAAATGGTCGCCAGAAATTACTTTCTTGTTCAGAAAAAAATCTCTTCAATATTTCAACTCCCTCATATTCTATAGCTCTTTTCAAAATCACATTATGCTACTGTAGAAGTGAACCAAAACAATTAAAAAACTACCTGAAAAATAAGGTAAGATAATTTCCTTATGATAAAATACTGTATTTCCTTCCCTCCATTTTTATGTCCATCTAGACAGAAAATCAAAATTCCCTAACTATATGGCAAGGTAGGCAGGTTATATACACTGTACATTTCGGAAGCTCAGCTGTAAAACAGCATGTGTTTAAAACTTTGCTTTTGTAGTTCAGAACAGAAAGTAAAGCATAGTCCTCTATGTGCTCCCAAGAGCTAAAAATCTTTGGTGAGCAAAATTCAATACCCACAAGACAGTGTTCAGCCAGGATATTTTAAGTAAATAACTTTTATCAGGGGATTTTTAGTGCACCATTCTACTCTTACAGAAATAAACCCGTCCCAAGTGGATCACATTTCTCTGAACCTGTTAACAGCACCAGTCTAAAGTTTCAATGCCAGACAAAGACACGTGGTGACACAGAAAATATTTTAAGATTTACATATACCCCCTGTTCTTGTACATATGGTCCAGGTACTCATCAAAAGGTAAGCTAGTCTCACAGAGAATGTCTTCTTGTAATTGGTGTTCTCACAAGTCACCACTAATGACAAACTGAATACTTGCAGCCCAGTCTGTGGTGAGCGACTCTCTCAGTTTCATCCATAACTGTAACTTTTCGCCCCCCCCTTCAACTTCTTAACTGCATGCTGAGGGACAAGTTTTCTATGTCATTGCATTAAAACGCTGTTCTCCCTTGCAGTGACACAGGGGGTGACGACCTGCACACGGAGCACGGCTTTCTGGCTTGCTATGCCCTTAGCATTTTCTATATCCTTTCCTTCCAAAAAGCAAAGGCCACAAAGTAAATAAGAGAGTTCAGCCACAACCATCTAGCTGCTAAGTTGGGCAGTATCCAAAAAGGAAAGTTTAATAGTATCAGCTGTCTATGTCCATGAGGAGTAAAGGTTCAGCTAGGGGCAAGAAAGTCCCTTGTGCCCTGGAGCTGATGTAAAGATCAAATTTTGAGAAGTAACCTAAACAGAATGCTGGTATCTTAAGCCTAGTAACCTGAAAAATAAGGACTATGTTATTGCATGTCTGTCTGCCCCACCATGATACACTTTATACCAACCATACACAAATAGAACAGACAGGTACAGATTTGAAAGACTACAAGACCTCTGATTCTTACCAACATCACAATTGGGTAGAGGACAGAAACTCGATTAGATAGCCTCCAGTGACTAGAAGGGAGGGAGTCCCTGCAGCCTCTATCTTTTTTGTTTGGCCTCCCTTAAAAGCCTGAAAAGTTGCCTAGTCAGCATGTACATAAATGCCTGGCCAACTGGCCAGAATACGCACTTGTCAGCTACTGAAAATTGGAAGGAAAAATACCAGAGAGCTGAGGGTCTTTCTGACATGGTAGGAAGGTAGAGCAATGGAGGGATGCAAGGCCACAGAAAAACCGGATTTTCTAGTGCATTCCTCATAGAAAAAAGTTCCCTCACATTGAAAACAAAACCCATTGCAGACGTCTGAATCACACACATCACACAAGAACCTACATACATGTAGACAGCAACGTTACTGGTCATTTCACCACTATTCTCTTGATGTTCCTTTGCAGTTGTACTTATTTCTCCTTCCTAGGAAAGAAAAATCCACTATTAGCTTGGCATTTGGACTAGGCAGGAGACACTTTTATTTACTTGAGTTAAGGAAGGAAGAAAAACAGGGAAAACTACTATCACAGCAATAAAAATAAATAAAAATACAAAACTCTTACAGATCAGTTTCATGTTTGGAAATTCTTAACTTAAATACTTCACATGCTTTTCCGTGTATCTCTTCCGGATTGATAATTGAAGAGGAACAACAACAAGATTCAGCCTTCTCTTTTCATCAGCAACTTCCATGGCCACTCTCCCCTATAAAGATGACTGGGCACCACACAACAACAGCCAACATCACTGCAGGTGACTTTAAATATAAGCCTAAAAACCACTCTCGTGCCTCCCAAAGGAACCACTCTTCTTTCCCACTACAAAACTCTGTCCTTGATCTTTGTAGCCCCAATGAGAATCTTTGTAGAAAAAAAAGGAGAATGCATTCTTGAAGGTTTCCTGCAGTCTGAGGTTTTTTCAACAACTCTAAACAAGTTGTAATTAAATTCTCTTAATTTCTTGTTGCACTGGTACTCTCCAGAGAGGGATCTGCTATTATGGGGATATTACAGACACACATTTTCACATTTCACATTTTGCCTGTGAAAATTTTTCAGATACAAGAATAGAAGAAAAAGTATATTTGTGCGCCTCTAGGGAACACTCTGCAGCTTTGCGCTTAGATCTGCTTGCCTATATCCCTACATATCTGTCAGTAGAAAGTGAGCCCCATTCTCAAAAGAAAATACCCCCTTCTATGCATAGGTGTTGCCCCTTAACAAAACATAGTACCGTTGTTCCTAGGAATTCCACTAAGATAAGACTCTTAACATTTTGAATTAGTCCAAAGTCACCTGCTGGACCATGCTGTGTTTTCCAGAGAATATTTTTATTGCAATGGAGGCTACCTATGAAATTAATTTACTTTGAGCTTGAATGTGGAAGGACAAAAATAAATTCCAAGTCCTTTACCACTACCTCTTGTAACACACAAGTGCTCCATGTCAGGTAGTCTAAGAGACCATAGAATCATTTAGGTTGGAAAAGACCTTTAAGATCATCGAGTCCAACCATGCAACTCTTCTCCCAAATCCACTGTGCCTGTACCTTGTGTTACCGCTGCTGCTGGCAGTTTGCTGTTCCCTCTCAAAGAGACTTTTCATTGACATGGGTAGAGATTCACCCTTACTACTAAAGGAAGACAGGATGCTCAATACCTTGCTGCAGAATGTTGTCAAGTCAAGACTGTCACCATAATTACACTCAGACCTGACTTCCTCATCATTTAGCCTGGTACGAGAAGAAAATTCAGTTTGCAAAAAAAGGAGGACCAAGCTGGAACCAAAGTTTCTGGCTGCAGGCCACTCTGTTCTTTTTACTCCCCTCACTTACGTTCATCCCAATCTCCACAAAGGAATCCTCTGCTGAGGAGATGTTCAGCTTGACCTGCAGTTCTGAAATGATGGCTAGTAGATCTGCTTTCTCAGCCTGGAGTCGCTGCACCTGGGATTTCAGTTGCCTCACTTCCTTCTCGGGAGCCACACAGCCCTCCTGGGATAAGCAAACCCTGATTAGCCAACCAAAAGGAAACACCAGCCAAGGAGCATAGCGCCTGAACATAACAATACTGTCCCGCATCCCTTCTTCTCTGTTTAGGTTTGCCTGGAAAAACCCAGTGTATAGATCCCTAGACTGTGATTTGGTCCACTAGACAGCAAGAAGTCTAAACTGTGAAACCAAGTTAATCAAACAATGAGCATCATGCTTCTGGTTCTCTGAATGCACAGATAATTAGGATGTAAATCTTCACCTGAATCTATGCCTCTCACTACCGTGTAGGGTCTCAGCCAACCTACAGAATTACCATCCAGAATGATTGTATTTTTTCACCCACATCCTTATTGCTCTTTTCCCAAATCTACCTAAGATTCTAGGGAGAAAAGGCCAGTGGGCAGAGAGCTTTTCCACACACCCCACTTTCAGCCTTTCCCCACCATACAACTTCTCTGTACCCCATCTCCATGTATAAATCTCTCCCCGTATCCCTGACCTTCCCACAAAGTCCTATATCCCTTCCACAAAGCCTCTGTCCCTCAGAGATTCCTCCCAAACTTAATCTCTCCTTCCAATCATGACTGTCTCCTTCACCTTCTGCCTCTTCCCTTTCCCCGGGATCCTCAAAACCTTCTCTTAAGCCTCCACATAACCAGGAAGCCTCATTGTTTTCTCTCCTTTAAATGCTTCTCCCCATTATGAAACTTTCCCTGTGAATTTGTTTCTTCCTCATTTTGTAATCCAAGTCTTCCACCTCCTGGTAATGCCTTTATTACACCACATACCATCAATGTAAATTTTGGACAATTCCTGGATTTTGAATTACATTCTAACCTATCATTCATGCCAAATCTCCAAACTCTTGCTATGCTGACAATGTCTCTCCTCCCGCAGTATCACCCTACTTGCCGCTGTCTGATGCTGTAAGAGGATGCAATTAGAGTCAGGTCCAGTGAAGAAGAGAGAGCTTTACAGCAACCTGTGCTAACAGAGGTACAGTTTTCAGAGAAACCCTCCTATGAATGCTGGGTTATCACTAAGGGAGGCAACACAATAAATCTGTGATTTACTTTGAGTGAAACACAGATGTCACAACAGTAGCAACAGACTATAGTATATTTCAGTTAATAGTAAAACAGAGGTGAGAGAAATTAGACTAATTTTAGATTAGTCTTTCTGTTAGAGGAAATTTTTTCACGTTCTTTCTAAACAACAAAAAAAAAGACTTAAAGTAGACGTAAGGCATTCAAGAGAGAAAGTAATTTTGGCGTAAATGACACTGTCAGCCTGAAAATCATAATCAGAAATGAAAATGTTGCTGTTTAAATTACAGTTACCACTGGCTGATAAAATTGCAAAGAATCATGGAAGAACCAGGGCTTACTCTGTGAAGCTCTTGGAATGAGATAATTAAGAGATTTTTTTTTACTTGTCTGGATGTTGGATTACTCAAGCAGGTTGCATCACTCTGTCAATAACATACTTTAAGTATTCAAAGTACAAGAAGTTCTAAAACAGGTAGAGGGCAGAATAAATGCTCTACTTCCCCTTCAAAACTATTCCAGATTTATGAAACTCTGAGTTTCCTTGATAATCCTGAAACACAACTTTTAGCCTGTAAAGTAAAGATTGTGTAAGTAATACTTACACAATCACACTATTTACACACGACTTTATTCTCCTTTGTAACTTCTGAACTCATTGGCCAATTTTGATTTACATGCTGAAAAATTTCTTACAGAGTTCCATAAAATAGGCAGTCAGGAGAGGAAAGGAGAGTCCAGTAGTGTCTCCGTTGAGAAAAAGGCTAATATACTCATGCTTCATCATGCAACAGAGAATCCATATGGGCCCTGGAGGTACCAGATACTAGGATGCATCAGTTTGGCTCTGCATGAAACTTCTTGTTAAACACCTCTTCACATGACTATGTGGGACACAAACCAGATTTTATTTTAAGAGACTTTTTCCAAAGAAGTCTTCAGTACTACCTGCAAAACGTTCCCTGGCTACTAAGCAATCACCTGCAACATTAGAAATTGTGTTACACAGCCAAAGGTAAGACGGAGGGAGAAAGCTCAGCCAGACTCAAATGGGGCAGCAGAAGTACAGATCTAATCTGACCTCAGTAAAAAAGCTTTCATGAGAGGAGAATGATAGCAGGTAATTTTTTTTTTCCTTACATGTCAACTTCTCTCTGGAAACACAAATACAAAAACAATTAAACAATCATAAGCGATAGATAATCTAATGAGCAAAAGGAGGGATAAAGTCAAGAGATACCCAACAGTAAACAAAATAATGAAAAATTAGCAAGAAATGTTAATTTCTTATTTCTTACGTCAAGAATGTTAATTATTATTGTTAATTAGATGTTAATTGAAATGTAAATTATCTCAGGTGCTGCACAATTACTACAATCTGAGAAGACTCACTTCATAAAATAAGTCAGGCCAAGACCTCTTGTTAGAGCATAAGGATAAAAACGGAGCTGTTAACAAATTTCCAAACCTCCCACTGCGCTGAAGGGACACGAATACTCCAGACTTCCAATTTAAAATCATGTCAGTCCAACCAATTCCTTATTTACCATTTCAGCTCCTTCTTCTCTTTCCTTTAAGCTCTGAAGTTGTTGCTGTAGCTGTTCATTTTCAATGCACTTGTCTAGCAAGCACTGCTTAGCCTCCTTAAACTTTAGCTCGTAAAATTCTCGTTCTTCTTTCTGCTTCTCTCGCCAGATGGAAAGTTCCTCATATCGGTCCTTCATAGCTTGGTTATGCACCTTCATGGCTTCTAAACAATAGCCAGAGACAAGACATTGATTCACATTAATACTCTGTCAATGAAACAGCAGATTTCCACTACACTGAGCTCAGCATTCTTCAGTATCAAATGGGTTAGCAATAATTGGGTATGAAATGCGAACCTTCTTCTCATGTACCTTAAATACCAAACCAAAACTAAACTTATAGTCCGTTACCACTGTAATAAATAGCATTAAAGTCACTGCTGAAATCACATGCCCACACTCTCTTGCTTCTTGACTTATTCCTAAACCAAGAAGTACAAACAAGAAGTATCGTTCACAAGAGGTACTTGGTATCTTGCTGCATGTGCTATTTACATGATCAACCCAAATGAAACTACTTCATTGAGATTCTGAAACTACTGAGATTTGGTAGGGAAAAACAGACATCCTAGACTGGTAAATTACTGCATGAAAATTGATATCAAATCGAAAGTCTCAAATATGCCCAGCAATGCTCTACTTGAACATTTGGTTAAGATTAGATTGAAAGTATTGAAAAAAATATACCTGACAACTTACAGCAGTTGGTTCCCCCTGGCTGGGAAGCCATGCATATGTAACAAAGTCAGGATGTAACAATGTCAGTCTTACTATTACAAAATGCTTACAGGATTTTTAGGAAGAGTCAATGAAAGTATTACAGACTTGCTTTTTTTAAAGCAACAAACTCAAAGCTAGTTGCTTGAAAATCTTTTATACGTTGTATTTTCCAGTAATTTACATTATGTCCTGATGTCATTATAAACTGCCAACAAATCCTTCAGGTTATGTTAATAAATGTAGCTCTGGAGAATGATTCTGCAAGGTATGAGTTACATCAGCAGTAAATATGATCCCAAAACATTCTCTTATATGATCAAGGACTTTTTAGCAAAATACCAGAGGCACTTCTAGAAACGACTTTCCTACCAGATACCCATGAGACTCCAAGGCAGAGAACTTGGACCAGGTCCAAAAATTATTGAGGCGGAATTTAAACACCAGTGTAAAATCACAGCACACAAGATACGTGACTTCATGCTCTGCTGCCATATGAACAGTGAGGTACCTCTGTCTTTTACACAGGAAATTCCCAAATTCCTTGGGTTTTGCTTTATCCATTTTCAAAAAAATACATATCCGACACCTAAACTCCTGGGATCCAGAAGCAAAGTTCCCTCACCTGAAAGGCATTTTCAGGGAAACCTACTGGTTTCTCCCACATAGACCCTGCCATGGCCACCACTTCCTTTTGAAGTACAGAAGGTGCTGCCACATCCAAATGTTCATAGTCATTACTACACACAGTGTAGGACAGCCTGCTCCAATTCCCCCCTCTGCCTGAGGGGATGCCGCTCCTTTCAGACAGCATCCTAACCCAAACTTCTCTGGGCACTGCAGTACTCAGTATGCAGCTATGGTATAATGTTAGTCTATCTGTAACGGAGCTGCCCAACTGTCCTAAAATACAAAACAAAAAAGCTTTTTAGAGGTTGCTTAGCAAAAAGCATATCATAGTACGAGACTTTTCACCTTTTCTCCTAAAATATACAGCGTGATACTGCTTATACATGTAATTCTGAAGCAAATAAGTCACCCATAAATTGGTCTGTTCTCCCCCTAATCTTCCATACTGGTTCCATTTGATGTGTTCTATCAAACTGGCCTTGCCACTTGCAGTGTCGTTTATACAGCAGTTGCTACCCAGGTATAAAATATTATCCAGCAAGGGCAAATGAGCACTGAATTCATACTCATAGGACAAAAAACCCCACAGAAGAGACTCCAGGGTTTTGCATTTCAAGACCAGTTCACCTTCACATTCACCTTTTAACTCATTGTTCTCAGTGATCAGTTCTTTCATCTGCTGCACCATCTCTTCTGGGGTGTAGGTACTAAGGGCAGGGGCAGCCATGCTGTCTGTTCCGTTTTCCATTTTACTCCTGGGATGCTCTTCATTTTCAGCAGGATGGCTCTTCAACTTGCTGGACATCTCTGAAGCATCTACTACAAGATTTGCAAAGAGAGAACTCTCCACTTCTTGCCCAATAAATGTTTATAAAGAAAACATAAACATATCTTCATTTTTTTCAGACAAGCAAGCCACACATCTTGTCATAACACGCAGGCACCTTCCAATCCCTCTGACCCTGCTACACCAGAGTATCCCCGAGTCTCCATATCCCATTAACCCCTCACAGGACTGCATGAATAAAGCAACTGATCCCCGACATGTCTCCTCTTCGGGAGCCCCCTCCTCTAGGTATGAAACACCAAGAACCCCTGCCTCACCCACTCTCCCCTTTTCCCTCACCAGCCCTGGGGGTGCGCTGCCTGGCAGTATTTTGGGAGGTCGGCTGCAGCTCCCGTCCCTGAGGAGAGCGGGATCCCACACCCACCCGGCCCTGACAGGGCCCGGGGCGCCGCCGCCTCCCGCCGCCTCGCTCGGCCCCAGCCCGCCCCGACGCTGCGTTTCACTCCGAGAATCCATTTCCGCTGATTTTTAACTTTCATTTTCGCTTTCTTGTCCCCCTTTTTCCTTCTCCCACCGCACACCCGGCACCCCGCCGCGGTACCGGGGAAGGCTGAGGCGCCCGCACCCGCCTCTGCCCAGTCACGGTCGCTCCGTCCCACCGCCACCCCCGGGCCGGGGGCGCCCTCCGAGAGCCGCAAACCGGCGTTTCCCCGCTCGCCCTTCCCCGGCCCGGCCCGGCCTCCCTGCAGGCCCACCCCAGATCCGCCGAGTCACCGGGCGAGCCCGCCCACGGCGACAGCGAGGGAAACCGGCCACCGCCCGCCGTCCCCCCGCGCCGGGCTCGCCCCGGGGGCAGCCACCCGCCCCGCTCACCCCCCTCACGGCGCGCCCATGGCAGCGGCGGGGGCGGCCCGGCTCAGCTGACTGTCCTTCCCCGCCTCCTCCTCCTCCTCCGCGGGGACTTCCCGAGCTCGGCGCTTCCCGCCCACCGCCGGCTGGGAGGCAGGGCTGGCTGCGGGCCGCCCTCCGGCGCCAGGCCTCCCGTCCCAGCGCCCTGCGCCCTCTCCCCGGCACACGGCGTCTGCCTTCCCTCGCACACTGTCCCCCCCCTTCCCCGGTTCCCCCCCGGAGGAGCCCAGGACCTGCCAGCCCAGCGGGAACCGAAGCAAAATCCTCTGAGGAGAAGCGAGGTTGTGTGAGGAGCCCAGCACCCATCAGGGGGGGAAAATCGTGGGGCACCACAGAAGAAATAAGACTAGAGGATATGGTGGAGCAGAGAGCTCCACCAAGAGGGGTGATTGGGAGAGGCTTCTTGTGGCATGAGACCTAAATGAAGGCAGCAGGTAGCAGGTGTGAGGCAAATGGAGTGCTTTTTGCACAGGGCGTAATCATAGAATGGTTAGAGTTGGAAGGGACCTTAAAGATCCTCTGGTTCTAACTCCCCTGCCATGGGCAGGGACACCTCCCACTAGACCTGGTTGATCGAAGCCCCATCCAACCTGGCCTTGAACACCTCCAGGGATGGGGCAGCCACAACTTCTCTGGGCAACCCGTGCTAGTGCCTCACCACCCTCAGAGTAAAGAATTTCTTCCTAATATCTAATCTAAATCTACTCTCTTTCAGTTTAAAACCATTACCCCTTGTCCTATCACTACACTCCATGATAAAGAGTCCCTCCCCATCTTTCCTGTAGGCCCCCTTTAGCTACTGGAAGGGGCTATAAGGTCTCCCTGGAGCCTTCTCTTGTCCAGGCTGAACAACCCCAACTCTCTCAGCCTGTCCTCATAGCAGAGGTGCTCCAGCCATCATCTTGGTGGCCTCCTCTGGACCCGCTCCAACAGGTCCATGTCCTTCATATGTTGGGTGCTCCAGAGCTGGACGTGGTACTCCAGGTCTCACCAGAGCAGAGTAGAGGGGCAGAATCACCTCCCTCGACCTGCTGGCCACGCTGCTGGGGATGCAGCCCAGGATGCGGTTGGCTGCGGTGATGATGTTATAGTGATGATTGCCACAGGATCAAATCCATTAGGATGGGGTTTGCCACACTATGGGGATGCAGCCCATTAATGGCTGTCAAACGTCGTGGTTGGAAGCAGTGTCTGGCCCGGGAAGTCCTTAAAAGCGTGTTTCTTAGGGATGGTTTTAGTTGGGGCACTTCATCCTGCACAGTCCCAGTGCTTAGTGACTGTCCTTAGCAGGATGCTGGGATAGAAGTACCCCGCAGTGCCTGTTCTTAGGTAATAGGGCCAGCTCTGATCTTTTGGTTTCTTTGTTTTCAATGGGAAAAAATATCATTATAGCTAAAATGTCAACTTTCTATGTAGAAAATACCAATCTTTCATTAAGTAACCATATGGCTTGAAAATAAGCTCTTTCGATTTGAAAATGCTGCTTTGACATCTCCTAGGAGCCATGAACTGTCTGCTGTTTAATGAAGTCGTGCCTTTCTGCGGGTGGTCTCCCCAGCCACCCTCCAGGTGCTGCAGCCAGGGACTCCCCAGCACAAGGGAGGGAAAAGAGGTGTACGGTGGATGATGGATGGTGGTTGCTGGCAGGGAACCATCCTGTTACAGCTGAGGAACTTCAGCATTCAAACGGAGGGTGCAGGTTACAAATCTCCCTAGAAATAAAACCAGCAAACATTTGGAACCACCTATGTGGTAAAGAACAGGTCTGATGGCAGGTTTATGCAAGCTGAGCCCCTAATCCATATGTTTTTTGCTTACACTGCTAATCCAGTTCCTTGTAGGTACACTGAGATCTTCTCTGCTTGCAGGAGTGAGATCTCTGAATGACTGTTGTCTCCCATCACTATGGCTGGTATGTTAGACAGGGATGTATGGGAGTGAGAGGGGCAATAAAGGTGGCTTCTGTGAGAATGAGGAGCAGAAATACTAGCAGCTCATCATGGCTCTTCGTCTGAGTTCTCAGCTAAGCTCTTGCAAACTGCAGGACCTCACTGCATGTGCAGCAATGGCAAAACAAGAGCAACAAAGATCAACAGTTGTACTTGTCAGAGCGATTTAAAGAAGCATTTGCTATTTTATTACACTTCTCGTAGCTGTTTGTTCCCACAGTAATCCCAGATCTGGTTTTAGTACCCAGAATTCATTTTTGGGAATAGATTTTATTTAGACAACAAATATCCAAATTTTGTGGGAGCAATTTAGCATTTTGATGTGTGCTTCGCTGCCAATAAGATCTATGTATCTCGCAGTTCTTTGAAGAGATCCAAATGCAAGAATAGTCCTTGCTTGCAGTTGTAAAATGGAGGGGGGTTGCTTGGGAATCAGAAGTGATATCTCTGATTCTAATTGCAATGAAACATTTTGCTTTTTAAAAGCTAAAGAAAAGTGAAAGTCCTTGCAGATAGGGGACAGAGAGAAATAACCAAAGAGGCCTTGTGAAAAATAAAAAAAAGAGACAATTCAAGTTTTTTACATAAAAGGAGAAATTGCTTCTATCTAAGAAACATTAAAGTACTTGCACAAAACTCTTGTTATACATCAGGGTTGAGGGAATATGATGGAGAAAACAATTGTTTGGGCCCACCTATTTTATTTAGTTCTTTTTTTCACCACAGTCTCTCATGTGATGAATTTGTTTTGTCTGTTCTGCAGGTGATGGGTAACACACAGGAGTGGAATGTCTTGACTCTGTGAAGGATGGAGACTTTTGTTCTAACTCTCCCGGTGAGTGGGCTGAGCTGCTGGGCTGAGTTATGAGTAGCTTATCTGTCTCTGCTGTACTGCACAGATGGTAAATATTTGGAGGCAAGAGGTATAAAAGTGTCTAGCTTTCCCCAAGCCACTGCATAACATTTGTTCGCAAAAATAGACATCGGCCAGCTCTGGGTCTGAGGGCTCAGATTCAGTCAAGTTACTTAAGAAATTCCCTTGCAGCAGCTGAGCCATGGAAACAGTCTTTGTGTACACTCTTATTCCCTAGCAAATGTGAGATAATGCAGCTTAGCTTAGTCTGAAATGACGGAGGGTTGCGCTGAATTATCTTCACATCGCCCTGGGCTAACAGCTTGGATACTGTTTTTGCAGTTGTCCAGGAACTGAACCCTGAGAATCTAACGAAGCTGGGACTTGAACTTCAGAAAGCTTTGGTACAAAGAACATGTCTCTATGTATATCTCTACATATATACACATAGGGCTTAAGTTTTATCTGTCTGTCTTATATTATGTGGAACTCATGCTGCCTTTGACTCTCTTGTGTTGGCTCTGCTCTTCCTGTCTTTCTAGTCTCAGCGTTGCCTTCTTACTTCTGGCTGTTGCTGTGGTAGCTGCTGAAAACTCCTGGTTTTGGCCAGGATCCCGTAGATACTGTGCAGACGTAGCCCAAAGACTGATTTCTCTCTCAGGACACTATGAATATACACTACACCAGTCTGGATTGCTTCCTCTGAGCAGCTCAGGTTCCTAAAGAGGCTTTGCTTTATTCTGTCCACAGAGGTATCTACAGGTCCGTGGAAGGACTACTACCCTTGATTAATACCTGGGCTTCTTGCCAACATCAATGCTGGATTGTTTGCTGTGACTTCAGATTTGCTGATGAAGCTTGATTTCCAATTGACAGGTAATTTGAAAACACCATAAAGACACGTTCTTTGCAGGCTTTGAGCAGATTAAGTGGGGGAGAGGGGATGTTATGAAGTGCATCCAACTTCTGCAGTCAGCAGTGCTGTGTGATGAATGTCACTATAACCTAGAGAGAAGTAAGATAATTAAGTGCATTCATTTCTTCCAACAATTAAATGCTATCATGGCCTGGAGAGGGCTCAGAGCCAGCTGGTAAAATTTACATTCAAGTGTCAGGCCTTAGATTATCATCTACAGTAGAACAGCTACAAAGAGCATGAAAGTGAGATGTATGATCTGAATGTTTTTCTGCCATTAACAGATGGTATGGTATGTTCAATCTGCGATCATCATGGATTTTTGATTATCAATCCAGTATCGAACCTATTGCTATTGATACTGTTATTACCTTCAAAGGGAGAATCATCAAATGTAAAGTCCAGGAAGCCAAGAGATGACAGAAATAAAATAGTAGAAAAAAAGTGAGTCAAGATCATGTTTTTAGTCTGATAACCCTGTTGTGGGCAGGATATGTGAAGCAAAGGTAGAGCCAAAGAATGTATCTAATTAATTGGTTTTGGCCCGTTCTGTGCAGTTTAATACAGTGTGTTATGTACCACTTTCCCTCCCACATAGAGCTGATTGGATAACTTCTTTTACAACTGCAATTATATAACATCCCTATGCAATGACATAGAAGAGTAAAAATAGTACCTCTAGCGCAGCTTTTAGATGGTCTAATTCGGAGCTTGCTGGTATGTAAAGAAATTGTAATGTAACCGTTTTCCTTTTCAGCTTTTTTCTTCCTCAAATGAATTGCTGTTTGATTGTGCTGAGTTGCTGCAATTCCTCACCAGCAGCTCTGATTTCTTCCTTGAAACAAACTCATTCTGTCACCAGTCAAAAATATTGTCTGTAATCTTTTTTCCTAATAAATTTAGTGATTGGAGTCAAACTGGCAAAAATGTCCCCACTTAGTCTAGCAAGAGCAGCAGCTATGAAAAGTACTCCATACTATTTCCTCTAGGTGCATGGCTCTGCATTAAGAGCCCTGATGACAAAGTAATTTTCTGCTTGTCAGTAAGATGCTTTAGACTTTTTGCTGAGAAGAAGAGCAAAATGTTAACCACAAGTCTGGTGGTTTTGTGATTCCGTCTCTGGCAGTTTAGAAGAGATAAACTGACTCGTGACTGCGGAATAACTGCCATTGACAGTACTACAGGATCCTTGGTTGGGCTGTCTTCTCCTTTCTGGACCTCTCAACAGATACTGGTGTCCACTTAGGGAGCAGCATGTTTCACTCAACAGCTGCCATGCCATCAGGAGCTACTCTTTCTGTCCTTACACCCTTGATGATAAAGGGGAAGGAAAAAATAAAATGGATAAATGTGCGGAAAAGCTAAAAGCCAAACTGACAACTGTCCTTGTTTTCTCTTTCCAACAGATGGCACCAATTCTCTTTCCAGATCATCATCAGTTGAACAAGTCAGGAGCTCCAGAGTACCCCAAGTGTTTAAAAACACAGGCATCTTTGCCCTTTTATTTTGCTCTTTCTGAGTGTGAAATTTGGACCAAGAAGGCAGCAGACTGAGAAAATGTCTGAAGCCCTTGGAATGTGGCACTGCTGCCAAGTACAGCCATGCCAGGAAAACACAGCCAGATCAACGAGAAAACGTGACCCAGGGCTAGGAGATGGGGGAGGGAGGTTTACTTTTGCCTAAGGATGGTCAAAAGTAAAAGTGGGACTATTTTAGGGAATTATTGAGAAGGAATCGGAGAGCCACGGAGAGAGGAGAATGAAACATGAGGATTCCAGGTCAGATGGAGAAGTCTTGGACAGCCAAGGAGTAATGACAGTACACCTTGTCAAGGGAGAGCAGCAGTCTGTCCAGTGCAGCGTGCTCCCCTTGGAAGAAGTGACTCCTAAATGTTTCCATGTAGGGGAGATCTGCAGTGCCTCTATAAAGCTGCAAGAGGGAATTAAGCCAGAACGGGGCTGAGGAAGCCTCTATTCTGAAAGTACTGTGGCAAAAATCTCTTGCAGATGAGACTGTTTTCTTTATCCTGAAATGCACCCATGTTCATCATTAAAAGAGAACTGTGTCTGCAGCTCCGTACCACCATATGGGACATGGGGACAGATGAGCCAGGCTCCCATCATGTGTTCTAACATCAAGGAAACATTCCTTCCTGGCTGCAGAGATGGTCAAAGCCATACTATTTGGATGGAAGCATAACATTATTTTAAAAGGCATAACATTCAACTAAAGCCTGGAGGCAAATGGATTCTTCATAAATTTTACCACTTAAATCCTTTTGAAAATCCATTTCTAATAATTTTAGTCATAGAAGCCCCTTATTTTGTTTTTACCTCAAATGTCTCACTATGATTTTTGGTTGAAGGGCTCTTTGACTCCACAAGCTGCTTTCCTACTAAGTGTGGGAAATACCACTTCTGGTGGGTTGTGTAAGTGTGCTCATCACTATTTCTGTTTTTACACAATCCGGAAGGAGGGAAATACTGCTATCGCAGTGAATTAAGCTGCACTGGCATTTTTGATAGGATGCAGGTGTTACAAACCATGAAGAGAACAATTACAGCAACATTATGGAGGTTGTGACAGTACAGAGTTTCCCAGCGAGAGACCCTAGATCACACCTATGGTAGGAGCTAACTGTTGTTTTTCCTGGAGCATCCTCTGGCTGTAGAAGCCATGTACTCAACAGTACTCCAGAGGGCTGTGTACCAGCATGGGGCCATGTCCTCGTCTTGCTTTTGAGATATTGTGGCTGCTACTGAGTGGAGATCAGACTTGCAAGACTATCTCACAAATAACAGTATTTCTCTGATCACTTAGGGGACCTTCTGATGTTGCAACCCTGGCTTATCGCTATGATGACTGTAGGAACACCCTGGCATACCTGGGAATGCACCTCCTGCAAGGAGCCTTGGAGTGAAAAGTTTATATAGTGTTTAAGCCTGTATAAGGCAGCACTGCCTGTGAAAGAAGTACAGGTGGAGACACGCAGACAGCCAGATCAGAGTGAACCAGACCAGAGATTTTAACCTCGGTCAGTTTTTAACTAAATCAGTTTCCCTTGTGCTGTCTCACCTCATGCTCTCGCAACTTTGGTGGAAGACTGTGAAGAAGTGACATTTGGACCTGTTGGAGGGGGTCCAGAGGAGGGCCGTGAAAATTATCAGAGGGCTGGAATGCCTCTCCTGTGAAAAAAGACTGAGAGATTTGAGCTTGTTCAGCCTGGAGAAGAGAAGGCTCTGGAGAGACCTTATTGTGGCATTTCAATACTTAAAGGGGGCTTATAAGAAAGATGGGGATAAACTTTTTAGTAGGGCCTTTAGTGACAGGGCAAAGGGCAACAGTTTCAAACTGAAAAAGGATAGGTTTAGATTTGGCATAAGGAAGACATTCTTTATGATGAGGGAGGTGAGACACTGGAACAGGTTGCCTAGGGCAGTGGTGGATGCCCCATCTCTGGAGGTGTTCAGGGTCAGGTTGGATGGGGCTTTGAGCAACCTGATCTAGTGCAAGATGGCCATGGCAGGGGGGTTGGAACCAGATGATCTTCAAGGGTCCCTTCCAACCCAACCTATTCTGTGGTTCTATGATAGAGGGTAAGAAAGGCTGATTCTTTCAGCAGCGGTGCTGGTTTATGCCGGTATAAACTCTGCATGAAACTAGAGCGTGTTTGAGAAGCCTGAATCCCATGGCAGAGAGAACTCGTGGGATCAAGAAAGAATGTTATCATCACGGGGACTTAGAGTGAGAGGCCTTCAATGGACATCTGCTCCGCAGACCACAGAGGGGTACCCCAGCTCTCAGTGATGCCTGGATCCCAGAGGGATGCTGGCTCCGGCTGCTCAGCACTTCTGCTCTGCCTCCCAAGCGCAGCAGGGGCATCTGCCCTGCCTGGTGGGAAACATGCATCACTCATCCTCTGCAAAACGGGCCAGAAATCCAGAGCCTGCCATTGCACTGTCCCTGGGAGAGTGGTGAATACTGGGAAGAATTTGGTTTGCGAGAAAAAGAAGAGAAGGAGAATTTTTCCGAGGCTATTCAAGGCAGTAAACACAAACTTGAAGTTTTGGCAGAAAACAAACCGCTTTTCAGACAGCTGAGGGCGCTCAGCACTTCCTAAGTGAAGTTGATGTTTTGCAGGTTTGAGCCTTAAGATACATCACCAAAAGGCACTGATATTTGAATCAAAGATAGTGCTGCTAGTGAGCAAAGCTTGGGCAGAGGCTTAGGCTTGAGCATTGCCAACAGCTGAAAATAAAAGGCCCAGAGCTGGTGAAGTAGCTGCTTATGTGCTTCAGTACAAGCATAAATTTAATACCTTAATTTTAATGCACCTTGAAAGAACTCTTTGATCACAGATTTCCCCTTCTGAAGCAGTAGGGGTTTATTTATTTATTATTTTATTTTAAAAGTAGAACTGGAGAAAGATGTTAGGGTAATATACCTGGGTATTTATGTTCTGACCATCTTCTTGCAGTTTTTTCTCATCCTGGTTCTATCCTTGTCTTTGGGTGGCATAACACGCCTTTGCCAGAATCACCATCTGTATCTGTCCCAAATTTCTCAAGAAAAGGACCTCTGTTGTGGTGGGTTCTGCGTTGTGGTCACATCTGTTCAGTTCTGGAGAGAGACACACTGACCTCATTTCACCCAGACCATGTTACATTATTGTTTTTAGGGATTTTTAGTATAAACCAGATTTCTCTGGGTTTTCATTTATCTTCCATTGATTTCTGTAGCTTATTTAAAGTTCTTAAAATCCTTCTGTGATTTTTGTTTATTCACCATTCTTTATTAGTAAATCCTTAATTCCCTAGTGCTTCTAAAGCTCCTTAGGACATGAAAGAATGCTTCTGATTAGTTAACCATTATTGTCACCACTAGTGGTATGAATAAAAATTATTTTGCTGAAATACACTTAGTACATGCACTTATTTTATTTAAGTCAAGTAATTACTGGTACAGAAGTCTTGCTTAGTTGGATACCTCATGTCCTCAAGAAGAAAGATAAATCTAGTTATCATATCAATGATTTATGTACTTGTTCCAGTTCTAAAGGGACATCTTGGCTTAGAAAGTTAAGGATTTTTATGTCAGTCAATTGCCATGTTTTTCATCCACAGAGACTTTGATTTGGGTTTTCAAGCACTGGTAATTAAATTAAAGCACCTGTTACTTGCCAGGCCAGTTGACACTGGGCATCTAGCTCATCTCTCTTAGGTGCACGTGTGCATGGTGAATTCCCCCCATGTGGAAATAAACTGTCTTAATTTAGGGTTTGTGCCTGACAGCGTGGCTGTAATAGTGCTTCCTAACTCCAGCTGTGCAGAGCCTCATGAAGTGGCATGGGCTGGCTCATTTGCTTTTTTTAGGTGCCTTGGCACCTAAGACTCTACATTGTGTCATGGAACAAATATCTTCCTCTCTTTGTCTTGCATGATGGATCCAACCAGGCTGCAGCTGGCATGGGGCCTTCAGGTGGGATTTCCTATTCACCTGTAAGCACGGGACTTGGCTCCTGAGCTACCTGGCTCCATGGTTTCCCCACTGAGGGCTGAAGCACAGCGCTGCAGAGAAATGGCAAGGAACAACTTTTTTGCCCAGTGCTCCCTTCACTGAGAAGGCATAATTTCTCAGTACGTATAATCTGGAATTCCCAACCCATTTCAGCATCTCCAGCGAGATAAAACATGTCTTTGGCAACACATAAGTTCCTCACGTTACAGCCGGGCAGCACAGTAACCATCTGTTTTCTCCACTGAAGGATGTACCTGGGTATTAAAGGGAGAGACACTGGTGCATGCAGAAATTAGGTCTGGCTTCCTGATGAGATGCAGACTGATAACCAGATGTCAAACCCTTTGTTGAATCCTCTTTCTGCCTGTCAACTCTACTGGGGGTGATTAAGACTGGATTTCTGAAGGAATAGCCTGTGGATGTCCCCAGAAGCAACTGATCCCTCTCAGCTATCTCCTACTTAATATATTGTCTATCTTTGGCCTTCAGGTGCCCTAGGCAGCATCATAACTATCAAATCCAGAGCGCTGTTTAAAGGGAATCCATTTCTGTGCAGTTCAAGATCTCACAAGTGTGACCCATGAGGACCACGGGATGCTGGAATGCAAGACAGAGTCATTTCGTCCCTTCTGCCAGCCTTTCTGACTCCCTCCGCAACTTTGATATTCTCTTTTCACCTAGGACCAGATCCAGGTGGGGTTAATGGCTGGAGGCTCTATAACCAGACATCCTCAGCCACTGCACAGGAGCCAGACTGTGCTTCCCGAACTAGGCAGCGTTAATGGCAAGCCAGGGAGTGGATGGATGCCGCAGACAGCCACCACTGTAAATCCTTGCTGCTTTAAGAAGCGAGAGCCAGCCAAGGAGCAAAGCAGATGAGGGAGCAGACTTTATAATCAAGTTTACAAGTTGATCAATTATTATCATAGCTACAATAAGCTAGTTACAGAGATGGGAACAAGCTGATGTTGTAGAAAGCCAGCTATAAAAAATGTGTTTCTAGACATGCTGAGTTCTGTGAGGACACAGAAACAACCTATTAAAAGATCTTGTTAACCCATAGGTTGTAGCCTCAAAGCTGATGCTTGTTTTATACATGTTTTGT
The DNA here is from genome assembly GCA_008921705.1 of Burhinus oedicnemus. Classification (NCBI taxonomy): domain Eukaryota; kingdom Metazoa; phylum Chordata; class Aves; order Charadriiformes; family Burhinidae; genus Burhinus; species Burhinus oedicnemus. The sequence goes on from VFFE01005086.1 coordinate 68,913, forward strand.
TTTTTCCCTCTTCACTTACTTGTTCCCTTGTGTTCTTGTTGAAAGAAATCTTTTTTCTTTTGGTAGATTATTGGAGAATATCGTGTACAGGAAGTAAACACGTGGCTATTTCTGTTTGCTAAGCTTCCCGAGGTGAATGGAGTTGCACAGGACATGATGGAAATCCGAACGGGACCCCAGGCAGCTTCTTTTGCAGTCATTCCTATGGTGCTCACTGTTTCACTTGCAGCCATTTCTTTTCATCTCTTTCCTTTCTCCCTGGCTGCCTGCTTCTTCTGGCTGGCCATTGGGTTAGAGGGTACAAAGGAGAAGGGGTACCTGGCCTCAACTGTCTGTGCTGCAGAGAAAGAGAAGTCAGGCTTATGTTTGATTGCATTACATCATAGCTTCTGTCTGTTAAAAGGGGGTTATTTGTGCAAGAGACACTGAAAGAGGAAGGAAATCTAATGATTTTTAGGGATCTGCTCTTGCTGAAGGATTTGGATACTCATTTGAGATACTAGTTTGAAATATTATTTTTACCTTATGCATTTATTAGCATTGAGATGTCAGAGTAGGGCTCAAATGAGCGTTCCTATCCAAGTCTTGTTGCGTTGGTTTAGCCTATTTTTCCCCAAGAAAGAGACCTGTGACAAAATTTGAATCAAGGCCAGGGTCAAATATCACTAAGACCTGGCACTGTTCCCAACGGGGTTTCTGTTTGAGGGATTGCTTCTACTTGCATTTTTTTTCCATAGTGCATCACTGTAGGAACTGGGCATGCCCTGATGCCATGGTAAAACCCTATTGATGGCTAGTTCTGACTTCTGCAAAGATTTTTCCTTGACCTTGGCTTTCATCTGAAACCACCCTTTCTGTTTATAGGCTGTGCTCTGGCAGGGGATTTAGTACAAATCTCTTTAAAAGCCCCAGTAGTTCCTCCCAAAGGCCAAAGCTGGGCTCTAACACAGCCGCTGCTGGAGTTCCAGCTGGACACAGTGGGGTTTGGCAGCAGTAGCGTGTCCCCGAGCAGAGAGACCATGTTGGAGGGTGCTTTAGGGTCCTGGAGGATTTTTGTGTAGGATGTGTAAACTATGGGGTAGTTTAGGGCTGGGGCAGGGAGAGCTCATGAAGGTAAACTTAAGAGGCATTTTCTCTACTGTATTGTTTGAAAGCAAGGGGTCACCTAAGATTTTGGAGTGCCTGAGACTATAGCCAGTCAAGTACATTTTGGGACTGAGGGGGGAAGATTCTATTTGGGAGTGAGAGCCAGGCTACTATATCACTTTGGTTTTGTGACTTGTTTTGCCTGTAAGCACTTCAGTGTGATATCTGCATACCAAATCTCAAAGAGCTTCCTCGATTGTAGCCAGCTCATGTGAAGGTATCGTTTGCCCAGAGCCATTACCCCAAGCCACCTCATCCTTGAACCTGGGAAATGAAGAATATATTGAGTGAAAGTAACTAGATGAATTTGACAAGGAAATAATAACCTCTGTAGGAATGCCTTCTCACAGGTTAACCATGGACCACTTGGATTTCAGGTGACTGAACTGCGTTGGAAGCAGATGCTGTTTTCTCCTTGTTCCTTTGCTTGCCGCTTCCATTTTTCAGCTCTTGTTTGCCACTAAGCTCAGGGAGGCAAAATCAATAGTTCTCCAACATTAATAATTGAGCAAAGCAGGCAGCCCGCTGAGTAAACCCCATCTCACTTGAAATCAGAGCAGTTACTTCCTAGCTTGAGCTAACATATTTGAGAATTAGATGCAGACTGAGGTGGAAAATGGGATAAAACCACCAAAATAAAAAAAAAACCAAAACCAAACAGCCTGCTCCCCCCCGTGCTGTTCTGTCATAGTTCTCACCAAAAGAGCAGCAAAAGTGAATAAGGATTGCTCTCTTGAATCATTCGGTGTCGGGATGCAATCAGGCAGAATGGTCTGAAAGCATCTTTAGTTTGTAGGAATGAAGTCTCCAGGGGTCTGTGCTATTTCCAGGTTTCATCCTAAAGCTTAAATGATGCACTTATTAAGAGCTGATCATACAAAGTACATGAAAAAGAAAAGACTCTGACAAAGAATAGCTTTTAACTTGGGGAGTGAAAAAAAAAAGGCAATAAACGTGTCTGGCAAATGATAGGCACACTGCTGGAGGTGTTTCTGAAGGGCATTTGGATACTCTCACAGTGCAGGGTGAGAACCCCACTAGAATATGATGGTTCACAGCATCCCCTCGCTGAAATGCTGTCATCTCTGGAAAAGACTGCAATAAACTTCTAACACCCCTGGTAAAAGTACACAGGCGTTAAGGGACAGGGTCTCTTAATCCCAAAAAACAATTGGGAAGCGGTGTAGTGGGATGGCACGTCAGATTGTCATATCACTGATGTGGCTTTTGCAGTTTACAAATGGAAGTTGCTTGCATGGTGCGTTCTTTGAAAGTAGTGGGTTTGAGAATCTCTAGATCAAACCCACTTAAAAATATTGAGAACTGCCCCTCTGAGGGGTAGTCTTGTTTCAGTGGGGTAGACTGTCTATTGAGGGACTTGTCAGTAAAGGCATAAATCATATCTGAGACATCAAGATATAGCCGGCAAAGAAATCCAATGAGAATTAATGCCAAGATGTCAGCAATCCAGGAGATACATGATAGCATCATTGCAGAGCCAACAGAGACAAAATACAATGTAAAGATTTCCTTTCTTTCATGGGATCTCCAGGGATCCTTCTGTAGAGTGTCCAGGAAAAGTGCTTTGAATCCTAAGTAGTGTGAGGAGGCAGACAGCCTGATTTAAAGCTGTTTAAATATTGCCGAGGGATGGGAACATCCACCAGGACAGTGCTCTGGGATGATGCTGAACATTCACCGTGTCAGAGCTTCTGGGTGCCCAGTTGATGACCAGCCATGTGATGCACTGAAGCAATTATTCTGTAGAGAATTGCATGCCACTTCTATAAGGAATAAGAATTACATGCCATTTCTATAAGGGCTAAAGAATCAAGAAAACCTTCTGTACTGGTGTGTGCAGGAATCCCACTACTGTGTATCGAAGCTTTCTTTAAAGCTGCAGTTGTGGACCCAGTTTGTAGTTTGGATGAAGCCTGTAAGACTGAGTTTCCGAGAAGCTCAGCTAATGCTGCCTTTCAGCAGGGCGGAGTTTGCAGCCTTTCTCCCAAACAGCAGAGCAGGATCAAAGCCTTTCATTTTCATGGCTTGCAATGTGTTTTTTTATTATTTCTTTTCAGTGGCCTGCAGCACAGGAGCTGCAGCACAGAGAGACCGTAATGTTCAGAAGCCAAGGAAACCAAAGCTTTGCTAGATAGAGCCCATCTGTGTCTCCTCTCCCAGCCCTATCTTCCCCCACTGGCTTTCTGTGCAGCAGCTGGCAGTATGTGTGAATCCAGGAAAAGCCTTGCAGAGCCAGGGGAAAACCAGGAGGCAATTACTTCGTCTTGAAACAGCTCTGCCTTTAACAGTCACCAGTGACCTGGCGTTTCTATAGAGTTTAGGTAATTGCGCTGCCAACTTGTGATCAGGGCTGGGGTTTTATGAATAATTTTTTGCAATGAGCAGCAATTTGTCAAACATTGCCCTTAAATATGTCAGTGAAGGAGCAATTGCATGGCTCTCCCTTGCAGCAAGCACTTCTGGTCTTGTGGGCTCTGCCCACCACCCTTTGAGACCAATGTGGCTCCAGCAGAAGCCACTAATTTTAGAAAAGAAGCTCCAACCATGAACATGAGGGCCTGAGGAAAGAAAGGAAGAGCAAAGGCTTGTTTGCCTCTGTTAATCCACTCGGATTAACGGATGTACAGGCTGGAGGTGTTAGGCTGGAGGGAAAAATAAGACCATACAACATGATTCAGCTGATATCAAACAAAGGTTAGGGGCGAGGAATTCCTACCTGAGCAGAGGGAAGCTTCTCAGGGAATTTCCCCTGGCTGCCTTTCAAAGATTTGACTGCTGTATCATGACCTGTGAGGCATTTGTTTCATTTGGCTTTTATTTCCTTTTTCTTACTTTTTTTTTTCTATTTTTTTTTCCTTTCGGTTCTCGTCTGTTTTGTTTCTGAAAGAATGACATCCCAGCCCCTAACATTTCTGGAGGCAACGCATACATTCCTTGCAGCTCTGTGTTACCAAGAAGACAGAAAAAGTTCCTCATAATTACACATGATTTGATCATTCCAGCCTTTCCACCTCTTCCCAGAAGTTTTATTATCATAATTAATTTCTCTGGCACCTACTCGCAGCTCTAGGCATTCTCCCAAACCTTTAAACACACAGTTAGCAATTCTGAACATTTCACTGCTGTATTTCTTTTCCTCACGTTGCTAGTTATAAATTCTTTGTCAGTAGTCTTTCCTACAACAAACCAGATGAGCTTTATTCAGGTAGTCCTCATTACCATAGTATTGTGATATCCCAGGGATGGGGTTGATACACCAGGGGAGGTGTTATCCCGAGTTTACAAATGGGAATTTGGGATACAATGGGACTAGGGCTCATATTTTTAAGTATTTGGCCTTTAGTGATTCACCCAAGGTGTCAGAGGAAGCCAGTGGCAGAAAATGGAATTACAACCTAGTGTCCTAAGTCCAATTCCCTACCTGCTTACCTGATGGGCCGGCTTGGTTTTCCTGTCTTTCAGTGCATTTCTCTTGCCTTTCAGAAAGTGTTCTCAATTTCCAATCCATGCAGGACTCATCACTCTCTCAGATGCCATGAAGGAAAGATGAATCAAGAGGGAAGTGGTTTTAAGAACGAAGGACTCCTCTTGGGGAATTGCCTTCTGTCACTTCTGGATATTGGATAGAAAAAGATCTTTTGCTTAAGAGAGATCTGAACTCTGATCTGAACTGTGGAGTATGAATCAAATCATATATTCATCATATCTATGTATGATAGCACTTGTCCATAGTAAATTTCCTGAATCTCAGAGGGAGGACGTAAGAAAGATGATCTCAAATAATGTTGGGTTTCAACAGCCAACCCAACTCACATTAAAAACCTCAGGTTCAGCCTCCCGCTGATTTCAGTGAGGGTTGGTCGATTGTTGAAATGAGAAACTCCAAGCACAATCCAGCACAACTCTCGGTATGATTCAGTGTGATCCATCAGTCACCACACAACGGGCAAAGCTGTACCTTAGCTTGAACTTCTGCGTGTCCCCAGGCACAGCCGTGTACCGCAGTGGTGGAATTCATGCTAGCTCTGTCATTACGAATTAATTGCATAGGCTGCAAAAATCTCATGAATTCTGGCTCTTCACCTATTTAAATCCAATCCCATGTCACCCTCCCGCCACAACTCATAAAACCCACAGGTATCCTCAACCTGGAGGCAAGCCACCCATGGCTTGTTTGCTGGAATGGGAATGACAGCCCTAGAAGCAAAGCTGCTGATGGGAACGCTTGAATCTTGCTCTTTGTTAGGCAGAACCTGAGCCAAAAGTCAGGTTTCAACCTATGCAGAACTTGGCCAAACATTATTAATTTGGCTACTAGCACAAGCAGCGTAGCACTGAAATGCAAAACTACCTTGGTGGGTAGATCATTTTCCATATACTCTCAGATTATAGCTGAGTAGGAGTATAGCTGTTCTGGTGTGGGCAGCTTCCCCCGATGTCAGGGCGAGAGCTGGGCCTCCTGGCTCAGCACCGCGAGTCCTGGGGTGGTTCAGTGCCGGAAAGCGGCGAGCAATCTGGTGGGCTCTCCAGTCCCATCAGGTTGTGCTTCCGAGACAGTCACAGGAGAGAAGTGGTCACCCAGTCCATCACGCCTGGAGAGAGCCACTTGCCAGGCTTAGACACTGCGACTAGTGGTACCCAACACAGTCCTAAATATTTTCACTTCATTTACTGCAAATATAGTTTTCCCAATGAACTGGGCAAGGACCTAAAACAAGCAAACAAACAAACAGCCTCAAAAGAAAAAAAAAAAAAAGACTTCAAAGCATTTCGCTTACATTATTTAAGCTATACATCTGTGTCAGTCTGTGTCAGCTAACACATATTCAGCAAACCTTATCTCTGCAGTGTAGAGCCTGATAAAGGTCTAATTGCCTGAGAAATGCACAGCCCTTGGGACTGCAGTGGCGAAAGCGATTTCCTTCTTTACAATGGAGCTTTAAGGAAAACCCCTCCTGCTTAATGAGAGCATGAAAGATGAAGGCACAAAGGTAGGGGTGTGGAGCTGGGCTCCAGCCAGCCGGGGTCTGCGTGGGGTGGCCAGGGGCCAGAGAAGCCCCAGGCAGGGCAAGGGGTGCCTGTGCCGACCCTGCCGGCGTGGGGGGCCCTGCCACATGCCCCATTATGTGGGTGGTTCGCCTTCCTTCCACCCATCTCGGGGCAGCTCCTGCCTCCAGGCTTCCTCGGCGCTGTTGGTCCTCCCGGGATGCGACCAGGGCATCGTCGCGTTGGGCCCCAGCAAAGATGAACTCAGCCCCCGCTGCCGCCTCCGCTCGCCCAAGCGAAATCTGGCCACTTGTTGCTGAAGCATTTGGGGATGGAAAGTGCCCGGACTGAGGAGAGGAGAAGTGTTTGTAACAACAGTGTTTCTTTGTTTCAAGTAAAAGAGCCAAATTTAATGCAGGATACAAAGCTGACCTCGGGGTGAAAGACATCACTGAGCCTCCTCAGAGGCTGCCCTCCCACCCCCGAGCCAAACCTATCAAATCTTTGATGCATTAGCATTTAAAAGTGAGAAAGAGAGCAAAAACCCCCTCAGAAATTGTTCCAGGGAGAGAAGAAAACAGCAGAAGCAGCAAAGGGTGGTTAATGTGGATTTTGCAGCAGCTATTGATACAGGACAATTTCCCCATTTCCTTTCTGCTTTAGAAGTAAGATTTTTATCAACACAGAGACAGTCCTGGAAGAACTAATGAAGCTTAAAGCTGAGTGAAAGACATCATGTTCTAGGGGCTGTTCACAGCAACTTTTTCTCCCTGTTTTTTGGGGTTTTTTTTTAGCCAATTCAAAAAAGAGGAGTTAACACCTGTGCCTGCTTCACTATACCATTTTTCAAGTTTGCAGTTGTCCTCAGGGGAATCAAAGTGACAGATTTATGCAAGGCTGCAGTTTGGATCTTTTCTTGCCCTGGAGCAAGGCTTTTATCCGATGCTTTTCTTCCCCCCTTTACCAGGGATGGTGAAGAGGAGGAATGCATCACGCTTGAAAAAGGCAAAGAAAAAAAATCTTTCCCAGCTGTTCCTAGCAGCTGGGATATATTTAATCAGAACTGGAGATTAACATACATCTCTGTGAAAGAGATATTTTCCTTCCCCTTATGGTTATGTTATCACCTGCGCAGCAGGCAAGGCTCGGAGCTGAACCTCGGCAGCGAACTCACACCAAGAGGATGGAGGGGCTGCAAGTGACTTTGTGCTTCCCAGTAACTCCTGGAATGGGATGGCCCTCCAAGTAGGGAGGACAATTTCTTTGGGCCATCTACATTGTGAAAGCCCCTCCTAAGTGTTTCAGACTCCTGCAAGACCTTATGCTGTGCCTGTGCCCGGCTCCGGGGAGCCTCTGCACAGCTGGGTTTGTAGCAGGGGGTCTGCAGAAGGCAGCTCTTCTCTAACTATTGCATTGGAAATGGGAAGAGCAGAGAAGGTCTTTCCTGGTATCTCGACAAGTGCTACGTGCACACAGACACAAATGATTAACGGTAAATCTTCAGTATCCCAAGAATGTCTGCTGTCTCCTAAGCCTTCATTCAGGGCGGTGAGCCCTGAGAGGCAGTTTGGACTGTGCCCTTCTAGAGAGCAGTTATTTTTCATCTTCACAGCTCAGTGTGCAAACATCCTGAAATCCTCTGTCCTTGAATCATTAAGGATTTGAGAGGTGGAACTTGAGAGGCAGAACTATTAACATCTGTATGGGCTTTCCTGTGATGCTTGTCTCTACGTTACACATTACACACATTAATGGATGTGAATTCACAATCCCTTTATATAGTAAGAAGCTGGTACATATGTGACCTACCAGGCTTGGCTTTTTGGTCCCCAAATCTTATCCTTCCAGTTGATCTCCTTCTCCATCCCCACCTTTCAGCCAGATATGAAGATCTTGCCTCTACTTGTAGGAACACAGTCTTCGACACAAGCAAAACAAGACATTACTCTTTAGCCTTCCCTGGTGAAGAGACCGTTGAAATATTTTCCACAGAAATCTACCCAAGATAAACATGCAAAACGCGATGTTTCAGCCCGAACAGTTAATGCAATCCAAGGAGGAGCCAGGCAGCTTATCTGACAGGCAATATAATCCAGAAAATCATTTGCTTAGGCGGCTGCTGCTGGATTTTGTAGCCTTCGCTGGCTCCGACACCACCTGCTTTGTACATGTGTCAGCAATGCCTGAAGTGGTGGCCAGGGGACAGCTGTCCTGGCCTTGACATCTGACCTTGCGCTGGCTGCTGTGTGCATGCAAATGCACCGACCTACTGCACAGCAGCATAGCAGTCAGCCTCTCCTGGTGGGTTATCAGCAAGTTGCATGGATGCGTTTCACTTAGCAAAGGCAGGTTCAGAGGTAGACCTGTCCGATGGCGTGTAGGAGCATCTCATTGCTAAGGAAGTCAGGAGCAGGACTAAATGACCAACAGTTACCCATCAGGAGCATGGCCCTCATTGCCGGCATTCAAGTGAATCCCTCACGAATGTTTGTGGCATTGCTAACCCAGCTCCTGGGGGAAGAAATTCCCCTGAGTCAGGAGGACACTTTTTCTCAACAATGATCCAGCTCATTGCCATGAGAGGAGGGAGCAATGTCTGGTGGGGGAGCTGGAGCAGAGCCCATTTCACTACCTTGGCCACGTGCTTGGGTTAACTCACTGGGTTAAGTGTAGTTTTTTTATCCTTTGCTGAGGGCAATTTCTAAAATCCAAATAAACCTCCTGCACAATGGCAGGGGGAATGTGCTTTCATGTCATCTGCTCTGTGAACACTGCGTCTGTGTCAAAGACCTGGAAAGCCCTATTCAAAAGCATACCAGAGAAGAACAAGACCTACTCAAGACAGAAAAACACAGAGCCCATGTGCTAATGGAGCAGTGAACTGAGCCATTTCGTGAGGTTTGGTTGGGGAACAGGTAGTTCATGGGGAGCAAGCACATCTCATGCGAGTGTTGATGGACGTTGGTGGGAAGGCTATGACCCCACACTGTCACGGACACAGCTTATAAAGCCACCTCAGGCAAGAAATCCCACCTCTCTCCTTGTCTAGGTACTTCATTTAAATGGCCCAGAAATGGAAGTAGATGTGGGATGCTCACGAAACAAAAGTGGGAATGATGGCAGGACTGTGGTGGGGAAGGTGGGCAGATGAAGGGGAGCAGCTCTCCTGCTGCAGGCAGGTCAGGAGCACGGGGACCAGCTGAGAGGCAGGGCATGACACTCGAGCTAAGCCCAGCTTTCTGCAGGACAAGAGGCAATGAAGCTGGCCAGCGTGAGACTGCTGAGTGAAAGCGGGTTTTACAGAGAGGCTGACAGCTCCTGTGTGGAAATGCAGGTGTCTCTGGTAGTGTTTATACCAGACACCTCCAATCAGTGCTCACTCAAAAAAAAAAAAAGGAGCTTAGGATTCTAGTTGCTCCTTTTTTTCCCTCTCTTGTCCTTATTTCAATAGTTTTACCATAAGACATTCAGTAAGTTCAATTCCAAACTTCTTAATTCCTTCCTTCATTCCTTCCTTGCCTAAAATTTTCCTTGACCAGTTACTTCCCTCACTGCCCCTTCTCTCCTGTCCCGAGTCTTTTCCTGCCTTTCCTCCCAATTCCTCTGTCTTTTCCCACTGTCTCTGTTTTTCTCTTGGGCTCTGCATCGCTGCGCCTACCTCAGCCCGCATCTTGTTTGTATTCCCTTCATCTGTGGGACTTCATAGCGTGCAGGGGTGTTTCTCACCCCTGTGGTAACCTACAGGAATCTACCACTCAGTAATCTGTGCTACTTTGCCCCCATTTCCCACAGGTCTGCCCCTCCAGATGTGCACACACATCTGTACAGAAAGTACATGTACTCCCAGAGCCAGGAGACTGGAGTCAAACCCAGTTCAGGGAACCACCAGCTTCAGTGGGATCCCCCGCTCCAAATCCAAAGCTCCTTGTGTGTCGAGTGAGACAGGGATGGCAGGCAGTTGTGTTCCTTACGACATCCCTGGAAAAAAAGTCAGATATTCCACTGATTAGTGCAGTTTGAGAGAAGAGAAATATGCTGCAAATTAAGCATATGGTGTCTTACCACGGAAAATATTTAACTAAAGATGCTTTAAATTGCATAAAGGTGTTTTGTGAGAACTGTCATATACCATGAGACAACTTTACCGGAAAGAACTTCTGTAATGAGAAACAAATCACACTGACCTTTGCTAGAGGGCTTGAAAGCAGGTTTCTTTGGGATTGTGGAGACTCATTTGCCCTCCAGCAGTGGAAGAATTAAGATGTTATGTTTAACATAAACAAGAGAGGTTTAATCCCAAATCCTCATGTGAGAGCACTTTGTGTTCTCTTAAAAGTTCAGTAATTCCATAAGCAAGATGGACAGTTGGGTTATTTTAGACTCAATGAAAGCAGGGGAGGGACAGAAGGGACATCAAAGGGAATTAACTCATCAGAATAAGAACCCAGTTGTGAAAACTGAGCAGAGTGTGAGTTCAATTGCATTAACTATACATTGTGCCAAAAGCTCTCATTATAGACGCCTCTCTCTGCTTTTTTGCTTTATCCAGGCAAACTGCAAGAAAAAGGCTTGGTCTGTATGGGCCCATCCCAAATCAGGGCCATGCAACCCTGTGGACATGTGTGCCCATTCCTGCTCAATCAGCAATAGCATGAGAGTGATAATTCTCATTACCTCATGGGCTCTACACAAGATCCTCTGAGGTCAGATGCTGGTTTCCGAGTGATGAAGGAAAGGTAAGGTGGTTCCTGCAGACTGGAAAGGTGAGATGTTGTCTCTGATGACCTGCCTCTGCTGGATCTACCTGCACATCATCTCTGCACTCAGCAAAGACAGAGCAGGCTTTGGTTTGGGAGCATCTTGGCCCTTTTGAAAGGCAACCCATTCCCCAGCTCAGGTTTGTCCTGCTGCTCTTCTGCCAGGGACACAGAAAGAAGTCAGCCCTGGCAATCCAGTACCATTTAGCAGCACTAAATTCACTTTAGAAGACGACAGAGTCAAACATATTACCTCCAGCTGTGATACAAAAATTAAAACAGATTCAACTCTTTGAAAACATACGAAGTTTTTTTATATAAATAAAACCTCCCAACTTTGCTACTAAAGCAGAGGCAAAACATTTCACATCTCCACCTTTTTATTTCCAGACAAGAAGCCAAAGTCCTACAATATCACTGTTTCATTAGGACTCAGACACATCCAGCATTGCTTTCTTCATCACTCCCCTGTCATCCTGCAGCTGAAGAGACCCACTGGGAGTGCGTAGGTGCGGGAGGTATGATTGCTCTGGCCCAAAATCAGGCCAGAATTGCCTTCACTTGACTAAGCTAGGATTGAAGTGCAAATTGTACTTTGCCAATACAATTTTTCTTCAGAAATGACCAATGGAAATTGCTCCATACTTGTGTAATGCTGGCTAGAAGAATAAATGTGGTTCTTGTATCAAGGAGCAGAAAACCAAATAGGAGTGGTGGTGCTACCCTCTTCCTGGCTCTTTGGAGATCAGTCTGCACAATCCAGAGTTCATCTCTGGTCCCTGCATGAGAAAAGGATATTGAAAATCTGGGGCAATCAAGCTACAACAACGACTGATAGTCTGGTCATCCTGCCACTCAGTAAAAGAAACTGTTTGTGTTCAGTTTCTTCAAGGGATTGCTTGATTAGTGGTTTATAAATGCCAAAACTGGGTGAGTATTTCTAATAAGAGGGTTTTTTTTCAAGTAGCAGACAACAGCAGAACGATCCCATGGCTGGAAGCTGAAGCTAGGCAAATCTAGAATGGGAAAAAACACAAGATTTTAACATTGGAACAACTCAACAAGGGATGAGCTTCCTTCTCCACCATCTGAGATTTTAAAGTGAGCGTTGGATGTATTCTGCTTTCTTCTTCTAAATTTAGTTATGTTTTTGACACAGGAGTCCCTGGGTGACATCTTCTAGCCAGTCTGGTCAGATTAGACTTTCCTAATGGTCCCTCTGCCTTTAAAACCTCTGATTTATAAGAATTGCCTTTACCTGGACCAGGGTTCACTCCAGGGACAGGGGAATTAGACATCTTTATTCATTCCTCCACAGCTGTGGGAATAATATGTTTAGATATTTTTCCCATCGCCAGTTGTGTCAGTGGTATGTGTTATGCACATGTGCGTCTACTGGGACCTATGCTCAGACAGCGCATTTCACATTGATTTATGACTTCTGAGCGCAGCAACTTCTGGCCTCCGCTGACTTGGGCTGGAATCAGCTTGCACGTTGTTGTTATTCTTATTCTTGGACCTGCAGTCATGGCTCACGAACCAGATGCCGCAGAAACGCAGAGCCGAGGAGGTCCTTGCCTCAAAGCTCTACTGTAAGAGCCCGGCATGAAGCAAGGGGTGGATGCTGGTAGCCAAGGGAGCCCAGGGAAAGGATGGGTGGTGAATGTGCTCAGTAGTGATGAGCTAGAAAAACAGTGTGTGTAGCAACAAGTTGGGTGGCCAGTGGTGGGCCACTGGGTGGTCTGCCCAGGAAAAGATGCTGCAGGACTCCAGACATGGAAAAGAACAGGAAAGCCTGCACAGCATCTTGGTTGTGTAAATGGTAGGAAAGGCCATGTCTGGGAGAAGCTATGAGGAAAGTGTCTACACAACCTTGAGAATAGAGAGGAAAAGTCTAAGGTGAGGATGACATCCAGGTTGTAAGCCCAAGTGACGGATAAGAGGAGATGATAGTACCAGTGATTGAGAAAGGGAGAAAGGGTCACTTGGAATGAGATTAACCACTCCCCTTCAGCCACAATGGGTCTGAGATGAGGGCCAAACATCCCCAGATGTCAGGGAGCCAGGCTGAGATGGGAGTTTGGGTAGGAAGCCACAGCTAACAGGACAGAGGTCCATATCCAAAGGAAATTACATTTAAATTGGTGAGATTGGTCAGAGATCAGGGACAGAGGGACAGGATAGCAGGACTCTCTGGGCACGGTGAGGGCAGGATGGGGAAGATGGACAGTGGGGAAAGGTAAAGGCCAAAGGGGCCAAGACAGAAAGATAAAATGGAGGTGTAGGCAAAGGTCTCCATCCATACCAACTCCTTGATCCTTCTACTCACTTTTCAGTTCAAAGTCTAAATGGCGTTAAAGTCTTTTTACTGCTGTGTAAATTTTTGCAAACTCTTTGAGACAGCAGTGTATTCCCAGCTGATCCCCAAAGACAGATCCTGTTTCTTCATGGTCCTGATAGCTCTTCAAAAGAAAGAAACAAAAAGAACTACTGATTTTTTGTAAATGGGAGTCACCCAGCCCATCTATTGGTACAAAAATAGTTAAATATGATGGACCAAATGTTGAACTATGAGAAGAATGACTCAAATTAGAGAATCATAGAGAGAAGAAGGTAACAAAAATATCTCTTCCTGTGGGGACACTAACACAGCCAAATATTCATCTTTGTAGGTCACCCTGTTTAAAAGATGGGTGGGCAGGGGGGAAGAAATCTGGGTTTGATATTTTGTACCCTGGACTACAAAGGAATCACTGTGGATGTATAAATAAAAGACAGCTGGGTTGAGGTTTCAGTTCACCTACACCCATCAGAAAGGCAGCCAGACTCCAAGCACCGTGCTCTCTTGTTTGATACCTGGACTAACACTCAACTCTGTCCATATTTTAAAGGCAAAGAGAGAGACAGAGCAGAGCTATGTTTTCTTAAAAGGCTTAAATCACCCACATTGCCACAGAAACAGCGAAGAAAATGACACAGCCCAGAGGGAGAAACTTTTGGTTTAAATATCGGTGAAGATGCACGGAAGAAAAGGAAGAGCTTCTACCTGGGAAAACCACAAGCCTGTCTCAAAGTCTACAAGACTATCTAAGCGGAGGAAGTGAATGAATAACTGTGGCACATGTATGAGTGGCTGAAAGCGCGGCCTGAGCGGTAATTGGCTCTATTGCTGCTCCTCTGATTAGCTGGTTTTGGCTACAGCACTCGTCAGACCCACGCTGAGTTCACAGCACAAAAGTATTCACGCCGCACTGAAGAACATCTCGGATCAGCTGGTGGATCCCTGCAGAGAAATAGCAAACATAGATCTGAAGGATGCAGTCTCCAGGTAGGGTTTCTAAATCCTTAGTTCGTGTCACTAATTCCGTATTATCCAGAGCTGGAAGAGAGAGGACTCCTGGAATGGATTCAGATGCTCCTGCTACTTTTTACTACTTTGGAAATGAAGGAAGAGAGAAGAAAATTGATGGTGGTTCTGTGGAGAGAAATTTAAAAGCAGAAGCATGTTATTCACTGTGATCTGAATGTAGACAGTTCTAATTCTTTACTAAAATACTGATCTGAAAGTTGCTAATGAACTCAAACAGCAAATAGCCCAGGGGACCGGCTTGTCGGGAGGGGAAGGAAAGGTTACACACTGATGAATCTCCGGAGAGCCTCCTGACGGGGAGAGGTCTCAGCTGGGGACGTTTTCCAGAGGGCACAGGAGAAGACGACCCACCCTGAGCCCTTACAATGACACTGGACACAGCACCAGCAAACATAAAGGGAAGAGAACAAGGCAATTGGCACTTTCAAGTGAGAGGTATTTTTATTTTTATGTGCAGGCTTGCGTACCTACTGCGTCTGCTTCAGAGTTATGGCCAAAACCTCCTTTCAGCTCATTCAGCTCTGAAGTCAGCTCCATGGACTCCCGCTGTATCCTCAAAACACCGATGTGACCACTCTGCAGGATGACAGAGAAATTCCAAAGAACATTAATTATTTGCTTCCACGCTCCGGTAATCACCACCAAAAAGAGAATTGGAGAGCATCGGCCAGAGCCAGTGTACGCCAGCAAATGCTGTTGTGTTTTCTGGGATGGCTCACTGATTCAAACACTCTGGCCAAATATAAGCAGTTTAATTTAGATGATTAACAGTAGCATTAAGGAAAGACACATCCGTATTTTGGGCCTGAGCTGCCCATGTCCCTCCCTTTCTCACCCTGTCCTCCTTCCCAGTTGCGACGTGGTGGCTAACTGAAATGTGAGGAATAGCAGAACAGATCACAGCTTAGATTAGATATTGCCAAAGTGGTTTGAGGACAGTTGACCATTACTCACTTGCAACACACAGTAAATGGAGATGAAGCTTAAATATGAGGCTTTTCTACCCAGAAGATATTAATCTCGTATACACAGAAGAAATAGCAATTGCATTTTACACAAGCTAAGAATTCGGTTCCCAGGACAAAACCAACAAACCTATGGTTACAAACACCTCATCAGCTTCTTGGAGCTCTACCTCCTCAGCAGCAGTGCTGGAGTAATAACATACCTGCATGTTGCTGCCCACACCCAACACGAGATTCATGTTGCTGAAGCTGCCAGGCTCCGACGCCAGTTGTACCACATGGAGAGACCACGGAGAGATGTGGAGAGACCACCTTGGATGGGCTGAACATCTCTCCCATCACTTGCAGCACTTCTCTCCTTCTTCACATGACCCCCATGTCTTTGCCAACATCTCAAAGCACCGTTTCTCAACAGAAACCTGAGGTTTGTACCAAGGCCTCCATATACACTCGATTGCACAAAATGCCTCCAGGACTGCCTCAGTTTTGTCTGAAGTCAACCGCAGCCTCACTTCTTTGTTTTTCACCTTAGTTCTTATTTATGTATCTAAAAACTACTGAATGAGGCTCTGAAACCTTCTCTACCACAGTTTAGTCCCTTCAGTTTCCAAAGCAAGAGTAGTTTTTCCTGATGGTTAACATTAAAAAAATATTGAGCTTGTTGGTCTGTTGGGATTTCCTGAGGATATTTTCTTCAAAAATTTATTTTCGGGATTGTCTTTTAAGCTTTCCTGAAAGTTGTGAAGCAATTTGTTGATCATCTAGAAATAGATTATGAAAAAAGTTAGAAAAACTCTTAACAGTCATTCTGGAGCTTTTGTTACGAAAAAAAATTCAAAATCTGTTTCTGTTTTAGCAAGAACCAACTTTGCTCTTCTTGCATAAAGCTATGATGAAATACGTTGTAGGACCATGCCATCATGAAATATGAATATTACCTTTGTTAAACTCTTGAGCACACAGCTGAGCCTGATGAAACTATTCCGGAGGGAGACACTTGTCACAGAAGGAGTCTTGTCTCACTGTCATGAACTTGGCTCAGCATTATTTAACTGATGATTCATTATTTTGCACATTATTTCGAACACCAGTCATGCACGAGGACCCCCCTATACTGGGCACAGCATGAACATGGAACAAAAAGGCACCTTCTGCTCTCAAGAGCTCCTAGTCCTTGTAGAGGACTGGAGAGGCAGATGGAGACAGACAGACATACAGACAGACAGGGGATGAGATTAAAGGAACCACCCAGGACATGCTGTCAAACTTTTAGTAACCATCACATTTAGGGAGACATTTAGATGGGACCATGTCTCCATAATATTCATATTCTAATGAAAGTTTTTAAGTGTCCCATGCCCATTCCTGACTCTGTTATCCCCAGCGAGATGAGATGTGGGAAAAGGAGAACACTGAAATAGAAAGAGGCTATTTCAGGCTGTGAGTGGTGCAGGGCCCCCGGGGATCCTCAGGAGAAGCTCCACAGCAGTTTGGATGAGGGGAGAGGGTCAGTCTCTGAGCCATCTGCCAAAAAGCTGGAGAAGCCTGAAGCTGCCTCAGCCAGTTATCGGAGGAAACGGTGGGAAGCAAAAACCTATTGAGAGCTGGCTTTTTATTTTTACCTTGCTCACCAGATGGATTTGAAAAAAACGATTGCAGGGTGCTGGGAAGAGCTGCTCTCTCCACTTGCAAGTTTTTCTCCAGCTTCATCTGAAGAGGGAGAAGTGGGTGACCAGGGTTACAAGCTTTCCCACCCTGCACATCTTCGGTTTCCCAAGCTCTTCTTTCCCAGCAGGAGCTGTGCATAAGCCCCCTGCTCTACTGGGACCCTCGCCTTCCCAGTGCCCTACGAGCCACCCCTTCACCTCCCAAAGCCCACCCCGGGGCCCGGGGAAGCCTGGCAGCAGCTGTCCCCACCCCGGGGTGTGCTTGTCCTTCGCATCTCTGCTCTTCCCCGTCTTGCCTCTTCGCACTCTCCGTCCTGTCCACCTCTTTCCTTTGCATCCCTCCTCTTTGCAACTCTGCCTTTGCATCCCTCCCCTTTGCATCCCTCCCTTTTCACCTCCCCTTTTGCACCTCTCGCATTTACATCCCTCCCCTTTTGCCTCTCTGCCCCCTTCGCATCTCTGCCTTTTCCCATCCCTCCCCTTTGCATCTCTGCTCCTCGCATCTCTGCCCCTGTGCACCCCCTGCCCCCTCTGCCCCTCGACCCTTTGCATCTTCGCACCGCCGCCTGCTTGGATCTCAGTCCTTTGGGAATCTGCCTTCTGGCACCCTCCACTTCCACCCCCCCTGCCC
>VFFE01005090.1:0-53058 GCA_008921705.1 Burhinus oedicnemus
GAGGAGAGGAGAGGAGAGGAGAGGAGAGGAGAGGAGAGGAGAGGAGAGGAGAGGAGAATTGGGCAGGTTGCAGCTGAAAACCCAGAACTGAAATCAAACTTCTGTGGGTCATGGAAAGTGTGGCTTGGGTTCCACTCATTCAAGAAGAGAAATCCTAGATTCTAGCTTGCCACAACTCTTTTTGTGCTCTGTCTTCAGTTGGTCATTCAGTCTGGAGCAAGGAGGGGAAAAGTATGCTAAGAACAGTCAAAACCTAGCCCACAGTTCTTGAACTTTGTGTTAATAATACAACAGGAGATCTGTCCTGCCTAATCTTTAGTCTAGGTGAGACACTCTAATATCAAGGCTTTAAGGACTCCAGCATTATAACAAAAAGATTAGCTTTAACTGCATCCACCACATAAAAGAAATCTGGCAGAAATATAGCAGTATGCCTTTCTCAGCCTTTTGAAGTAGAGAGTATCAGCATTTAACCTTCAGGACAGTCTTCTGGGCATATCTGGAATAGACGCAACTCAGTGCCAAGCTGAGTAAGATGCCTGAGAGATGAGACTCAACATTTCATACATGCAAACTTTTAGACAGCTCCTGACTCAAACAAACTGGCTTTTTTGGATCCCTTTGTAAGGTATCAAATTTTCCCCATAGCAGAGGCTTACTCAGAGTCCTGGATTCAACTCTGGAGGTCCAAGGGCCACAAAAGTGACCATGAGGCACCAGGGTCTTTGATCAGACCTAGACCTGGGAGCCTGACTTCATGTTCTCGATCCAAAA
Organism: Burhinus oedicnemus; assembly: GCA_008921705.1. NCBI lineage: Eukaryota > Metazoa > Chordata > Aves > Charadriiformes > Burhinidae > Burhinus > Burhinus oedicnemus. Next base: position 775 of record VFFE01005090.1, read on the forward strand.
CCTGAGATCTACGTCAGATGTTTCTGTTAATCCTCTCCTTGTGGAAGGTGCTTCAGTGCCTATTGCACCAGTCCTGCTCCTTTTTTCCTTGCAGGACCTTTCCATGCTATTGCAATACAATCCATAGTCTGACCATAAGCAAATTCACATTTGAATCTCATGCTGCAGCATGGAAAAATTGTGAGAAAAAGGAAAATAAATTAATAACGCTCACTCTTATAAATTTTATGAGCAGAATCAGATTCTTCCTCTTCTGCAACAAGAGCAAAATCCAAATTTCTTCAGAAAGAAACTTTGAAGTTTAAAGTGTTGTTGCCAATAGAGCCACAGAGGCTAATTATGAATTCTTTGTTACACTTCTCACTGCTCTTTTGTGTAGTTGGCCGGCATCATGTAAAGACTGTAACATTCTAGATCAGGAAGCAAGGAAGGAAAAGATTTAAGGCTCAAGTTTGACCTATCTTATCAATTTATAAATGGTAAGTCCTTCCATGGAAGTAGATGGAGCTATGCCAGTGCATAATCTGTTACTGCGATATTTTTTTCTGTTTATATTGTATATACAAGCCACAGAACATACGTCCCAAATGACACAAGACATTTAATAGTTCTTTAATAATGAATGTCTATGAGTGCCATATCCAGTGCTTCTGAATATCTGCAAGCTTATCCTTTTCTTCCTTTTCACAGCCACGGAAAGTGTTTGTGTAAATAAATGTCATGAAAGTACACAGTTATCTTCCCTATAGACATACTGATTTTGTAGGAAGATATCTATGACGTGTTCCAGGCTATGTGTTAACCATTCTGTGCCTAAAAGACAACACGTCCTTCTCACTCTCCAGCAGGTTTGATGCTTAAAAAGAGTTTTTTGTTCTATTACAGTCATGTGTGACAGGAGGACTTTCTATTCTGAAGCTCTTTAAAAAAGCATATTGCTATATTGCTTCTCATTTATAAATTCATAGTACAGACATAAGGGATGAGACTGGGTAAAATATGTGCCCACAATGGAAGCATTCTTGCATAGCAACAATAGGCTTGTGAAAGAGCTGAGCTGCGTTAAAGGTCCAATCTCATGAGAACAGCAACCTTCAGCCTTTGAGAAACAGTGGTCTATTCAGGGTTTCTTTTCTAAACCTGTTTCCCCTTTTATGCATGTTCACAAACATGCTGGTTTTGCCTCAGAAATAAAATGCACGGAGAGCACAGGGTGTTCTTTCAGTGTTAGAAGAAAGGCTGAACACCTATCTCTGCCTGGATGCCAAACAACAAGGACAGCCGTGTCTGTATTCCAGTCATGTTTCCTTATTGTCTGTGCTGTCCTGCCCATCTCCAGAGCACGGGAAACTGCTTAGGGGGATGTAATTCTGTTTAAAAGTCTGTCACTGTGAATTACTGAGGGGAAGAGGCAAATCACAGGGTAGCATAGCAGTACTTTGGTGCCAAAAAAATCCCAGACCTTTGTAGTGTTAGGAAATAATTTGCAGTGAATATCCAAGTTCCCCTATATCATTTTCTTGAGGCTAGAAACATGCTAATGTCTTCTATACAGAGAAAAACAGACTGCACATTAAAGGCACATTCGGAAAGAGAAGCTGGCACTTCTAATTTCTACCACTGCCAAATTTTAGTCCTTAGACCCCGCATGTAAACAACTGCTTCGCATTTGACATGATCAGGTCTACCTATTTTTATAAGGTTTCCTCCAGTGATACAGTAGCTGCATTTGCAGTTTGCCCAACGTTTTTTTTCATCCTGTTTCAAAAATTGCATAACTATGTTGTCTTCAAGAAACAGGATGTTTATAATATAAAAGCAGATGAGCCTGGGGTGCTTTGGGAGACTGTAGGTCACATTTAAAATAACTTGCATGTAAAATTATTCAGCAAAAAGTAGTAGCCTGAAGTGAGTCACTGGTTCAGCTACTCTAGTGCTGTTAAGCAGCCGAGAAGAAATTGTTACCGGTCCTTTTAGAATTGTAATTGATCCTTGAAACAAGACCATTCCTGCTTGTATTTTCAAAAGTTTTATTCAGGAAGGTTGTCCCCAAGGAACAGATCAGCAGAAAGCCAATGCATCAACAGAATTGTGTGCTAATCCTCAGAGCAGGGCAGGAGCGGGATGGAAGTCAAGAATACAAAATTAAGAGATATACTTTATGCTGGCTCTCTGCACAGCAGCAGATTTCATTTCTACAGAAGCCTTAGAAAGGCAAAAAGACCTAAACAACAACCCCCCTCTCTCGCTAACTGAATAACGATTAGAACTAAAAGTCAATTCAAGCCAGTAGAAAGATTGCCCAGAAAATGCCAATGCCAACGATATAGTCAGACAGACGGACAAGCCCACAGGTCACCCATGGCCATTAGAATCCCTAAAACTTTTGAAAAATAAGCTCCAAAATCATTAAAGAGAAATCTCATTTTTTTAGATAAGGTTAGTAATGGTAGCAGTACCATTACCTGTTTGCAAGAGTCACAATATCACTTAGAAGGAGAATCTCCTATTTCAAGTAAACTGGTTCTACGTTATGTGGATTAATTTTTAGAAAAAAACAGGATGGACACAATAATTTACTTCTTGTTTTTAAGTGTAGGGATTTAATTTGAAGGAAGTTTTGTCTTCATGTAATAAAAGTGACTGCTCCCTCCTAATATTCAACAGAACCTAAATTGGATTGATGTTAAATAATTACATTTGCCAGTGAAAGGGTTGCCCTTGAATTGCCTGCTGGGAGTCTCTCTAAAGACTTGTGTTTTGCCCTTCTTATGTCCTTTATGTCCAATCTGAAAAAAAATCCCCTTATTTTACTGTCAAATTTACAAATTAAACAACTTTACTACAATGCATGCGGTGCCTGGCTGAATAGGGCTCTGATGAGCTGGCTGTGTCTGGGCTCACCACTACAGCACAAAGAAAAGAAGATAGTTTAAAAAATCTGCTTCTTACACCACTTGAATAGAAGAAAAAAAAATCAGTAAAAAATGGTCTTTCTAAAAATTGTAAAAAATTCCATGAAGAGAACTTTTTTCACTCCCTTAATTTTTTTTTAAACCATTTGATTTTTTCCATCCAACAGTTGATTTATTCTTTTTTTTTGGTCTGCATGCTCTTAGTTCAAGCATAAGAAAAGAAAGCAGGGATTTGGTGTGGGAGGGTCTTTTTTAATAGTTTTTTAAAATTAGTCTTTTCATGCTTTTTCATGTTTCTCACTTTGAATTTTGCCTTCTTGAAGGGCGTAAAGCGTGAATGCAGAAAGAGAAAAACTCTTTTATTTGTTTTTAAAATGTATTTAAAAATATGTTTTAAAATTTGAGTTTTTAAAAACAGAAAAAGAAAGAAATAACATTTAAAGAAAAAAGTGCAGCTCTTTAAAATAACCCCACCTTTGCAAATGCACTGACAGGAGTGAGCCATCCTTTCTCAAGCCCTCCACAGTAACACTTGCTATACCTGAAACCACCTGGGAATGTTTTTTTGCTCTTCTTCAGGTGCCTACAGAAATCGTTTCTCTTAATTCCATAACTGTGACTTTTCTTTGTCATTTCAGATTTCATTTTAGTCGCTTTTAGTGATTTTATATAAATCAGCACCTTCACGGTTTTGAGTGAAATCAATACTATCCACAACAGTTAAGCATCTACTGCAGTTCTTTGATGGGCACTTTTAATAGTGTTTTATGTTTTAACATGTTTTGAGCAATATCCAAAATGCTTTTGCAGGGCTGGTTGAAGCTAAGAAGCTTTATAAATAACTTTATAGTAATTTTGCATAGAATTGAAAAACATTAAGCACAAGAAAGGCTGAACGGGAAAATTATTTTGATTTGTGTCTTGAAAAATTATTTCAGGCCCCTGGAAGCAGAAATTATTCTGCATCTCGGAAACAGGCTGCAGCATTTGGAGAAAAGCACAAGATTGCAGTCTAATTATAAAGGACTGTGCATGTACCATTTCCCCCATTTGCTACCATCAAAATCATTAAACTAAATTAATTTAGCATTGTGCCGTTTCATATTGTTGAAATCTATGTCAAGGGAATAAGCGAGAGGATGAAGCCACTTGCTCCCATGCCCTATAAAGATGTTGCTACGGTATTTCATGTGATGCAGAAGCACCTGCCTTAGTGGCGAGAGACCGCAGTCTTCTGGGAGGCGGCAAACTGCAGCAGCGCTGGCCAAGAGAGGCCGTGAACTGCTGGGATCTAGACACGGGACACGGCTGTGTCTATGCTCTGTGACGGGCTCGACGGTTGCGTCACCCAGGCAGGAGAGCGATGGGTGGGGAAGGCAGAGCGGCATTAGTGGTTTTGCTGTTGGACGTCCCTCCTGGGGCTGGCCCGGTGCTCTCAGCGAAGCTGGGGCGGAGGGCACTACGCCGTGGCTGCTTTCTGGTGGGGAAGGCGTCACTGGGCTCTCCCCGTGAACCTGAAATGTCCAACAGGAACATTGGGGGGAAAGTGGGCAGCGCAGGGAGTAACGAAATCTGGAGGCAAGGGGATATTTTACTTCTGGACCTTTCTCCCATCTCTCTAGGCTGTACAGAGACACGGCCACACAAAGGAGCTGCCTCGGACCTCCAGGGCACCCTCTACCCCAGGGGGGTGGGAACCTTGGGAACAGCATGTCCTGGTCAAATGCTGTCGTCTGTAGACTGCCGTGTGAGAGGCAACCATTGTTATTGTTCACATCCAGCCTTTCACGGAGTCAGCCGGGTGTCAGCAATTCCCCTTTCTGCTCTCCCAATCCCTCTCCCAAAACCCCAGTAGACAAGGAGACTGATTAGCAGGAGCGGTCGCAAATTTGCAGTTTCTCACAGACGCCCACCTCAGGTTGGCAGGGAAGCACCGATGTCCAGAAGAGAGGCCCATCCCCTCTCTCCACCCTGGATGGCTTTGGTTACAAATCCCCTTCTTAAGTGCCTGTTGGAGGCTTCAAGGTCTCCTTCTTGACCCAGCACGAGTGGCACTGGTTGCTTATTTCCACGCTGGGCACTGAAAGGCTAAAACTCCTTTTCTATTTGCACCATCCCTCTGGTCGCATCAGGCGGATCCTCAGTTGCCTGTGGGATCCTCGGTTGCCTGCACGACCAGCCGCCTGTTCTCTCCTTTCCAGCTACAAAGCACGCCAGTAGCTCTGGAATTTTTACAAGGTGAAATATGTCCACGGAGACAGTCTCTTAAACTACAGGCATTTTATATTTAATCATCATGTTTAAATATGTTTAAGCCACCCATGCACACAGATTTTTCATTACATTTTCAATGGGCTAATAACTGTTCTGAGCCTGTGCCCTACTTCTGCACGTTTTGCCAACCAAAATGTCAACTGGCACTGTTTGGTCAGTTTCAAACGCAAAGGCAGATGTCTGCTCTTGTAGGCAACATGGCCAGGAAGGTTTTGTTTGTTTCTTTGTTTGTTTGGTTGTTTTTTTCAGGGGCAGGTAGGGGTGGGGGTGTGCGCATAACCATCCTTTTCACTGATACAGGAGTATTTTGCTGAAATGAAGTTTGGCTCCCCAGCTCTCATGAGCTCCCTTTCATGAGAGAGCAAAGAGATTCCTCATGAAAGACACCAAGCCTGTGTAACTATAGAAGGAAGATGCTGGGATTTCATTTTTGCTTTTCCATTTGGTCTGCCAGCATGGATATTTTTGTCCATTCTCCTATCACCAAAGAAACTTGCACTGAGTGCTCTGTATGTGACTCGACTATTGTTGTAGTATTTAATTGGCATTTGATTGATAGTCATAGCACATATTTATTCTTTCTGTCTGAAAGAACTTTTAACAATTGCTCCATGAGATATCTTTCTGTAAAGCACCTCGGCACATCTGAAGCTCAGTTTCCCTTCCGTGCTGGCAGCATTCAATGGCTCTGGACTCTTGGGGAATGTGAGCAATATGAGCCCTTTCCACACAACAGTAGGAACAGGAACCATTATCTGGGAAGTCACAGGTCTGCCAGAGCAGCCCATAGGTCTTCCTCCAGCCGCTTGGAATGGGGCTTGCCTGTCCTGTGAGCCCAGCTCCTGGGACGTGGTCCTTTTCCCACCCACTACTCGTCCTCCTCTCTGTCAATCTTTGTTTCTTTTCCATCGGTTTTTCATTGCCCCAATTTTGCGGCTTCTTCCCTCTTGCTGTGAGTCCTTTGCCCACAAACAGGGCTGACACAGGTCACGCAGCCTCTAAAGCCACTATACAGCTTTAGTCAGAACATAGCTAAGATTTTGTATTACATATATTTAATACAACATACACACAGATGTATGTTTATTTGTCATATTACCTTGACATATGCAAAATAAACCAAAGGGCCTGCAGGTACCTTTTTCTGTAGCCATTATTCTTCAATTTTCCTTATCCCTCTCCCATCCATCACATGCAAACATGAATTACAAACTCTTTGGGACAAAGAGTGCTTCGTTTTATTTGCCTATTGGCAACAGCAGTCTGCATGATGACTGATAAATAATAATTACTTTTTTTTTTTATTTGAGTGAGCAATGGAGGCGTGGGGTTTTTTTGTTGTTTTGGTTTGGTTTTTTTTCTTCAGAATACAAACAATCAGGTAAAAAAAACAACCAAAACAACCTCCTTTGCTTCCTGTAATGCCTCTGGAGAGCTCCTTTTGGGATTAATTTCAATTTGCGGAAACCTCTAATAGAGGGTGTTTTTCTTTACCACTTCAAGAAAAAAGATTATTGTCATAAAGGGATCTCTCCTCTGCAATTAGAAAAACATATTTTAAAGAGTAAACATATTTAAAAAAATCTTATTGTGAGTGGAACTGAAGATAAGTTAATCATCTTGTATTCTCTGTCTTTCCTGCCTTGTTCTAAGAACTTCATCTCCCTCTAGATTAATAACAAGACAAGAGTTAGACATAAGATAATTTACCACATCATTTATTTACACATTTTAATGAAGGAAAGATCATAGAAGCATAACAGAGCTGAAGTTTGTTGTCAGTTGGGTTGGGAAACGTACATAAATTCCAGGAACAACTTAGTCAGTACCGACACTATTTTAATTTTAAATGGAAATTATGCAGCTAACAAGTCGTATCCTGTCTTCTCACTGCTGTTGATCTGCTAAGCAAGAATCCTAGAGGGCATAATGGGACATCTCACAAAAAATACTTCTGAGAAATAAAATCTGATGTGTGCTTATCCTGCTTAGTTTTAACTGCACTGCTGCAGTAGCATAAAAAAATTTGAACGTCATTTTATTATGCCTTGAAGATTGCGTTTTCTTATTTTGCAGTCAAATAACACAGACCATAATCCTGATTGATATCAAGTAATTGATATCAATTGGTGAACTGATATCAATGAATTGATGACTTGATAACAATTCTTTGGAAACATCATCATTTAAGTACTTGATTACACACTTGACAGCAACAGGATTGGTTTGGAGAAAAATCGCCCTGACCCACAGCTGCCTGTGGAATGTTTATCTATAAGGATGGGTGTTTTTTTAAATGCTTAGAGATATTTACTCTACAGAACCAGAGATAAAGATGCAGGAGCCAGGTATTCATGAGCAGACAAGATGAAGATCTTGGAAATGTTTTGCACCGTCCAGCAATGGAGGGGTAGAACAAGGAAACACAGATATCCTGCCTCCTGTTTCCATCATTGCTTCTCTGTTTTACAATAAACAGTCACCAGAAAAAAAAGAAAAATCTGTGGGAGGGTTTGGAATAGAGAGTAAGCGAGTGCCCAAATCACTAGACTGGGAGCCATCTCTTCCTTGTGTGCTTGGAGGAGCCTTGGATCCTTCTCTGCAGGACGAAGAAGCCAAGAAGAGCACACGGCCTTCTGATACGGAAGCTCTTCGGGGAGGGAGGTCAGTTATGGGCTGGAAATCACTTGGCCTGAGGTGGGAACTGCTCCAAGGCATTTTAAAGACCACTGTGTTATGACACAGGACGGGTGGGGGATGAGTCATCCTCCTTCCCTTTTCATCAAAAGGCATACCTGTAGCTGTACTGGATGCAGACCCATTGTGGGGATGTGTTTTGGGACACTTATGGGACCAATCCTTCCAGGATTACAGGATGAAGGAATGCCTGCTTTCTGTATTGCAATTAAGTTTAGGCATGAACGTGGTGTTGAGATGCCCAGTCCCATCAAAACTGGGGCATTTCCGGACATGTAACAAGACACAACTCTGAAACACATAAGGTGCCTCCAGGGTTACCTTATGTTTTTCAAGATCACAAGTTTGGATGGCACTGTGTGTCTTATCTCTGCATTCCTGTGTTCAAGGGAGTGCGGTGGAGCCAGCCAAGATGTCTATACCTACGTGTAGACATGCCCTTGTGTACCTGGGGAATGAAAAACCTACAGATAGGCAGCATCTGAGAAAGTTTCAGGGAGTTTACAGTCAGGTGGTTTGGTGCCTATGCTCTCCTGCGCATAGCATTAAACACCCAGTGAAGTGTTTAGTGAGGACCTTTTCTTTTCAGAGGCCCTGATGCAAAGTAGTTCTCCTTTAAGCTTTTAGCCTTTCCTTTTGATTCCCCCAGGGACTTCTTCTGTGACAAGTTACCGCTCATGGTAAGATAAGATATAATTGAAACCTATGTACTATTCTAGACTTGTAAGTGCAATAACAGGTAATTCTATCTAGTCTTTGTTTCCCCTGCAAGGAGGCAAAGATTAATTCATCATTTTGTCTAGTTCCTTAGTCAGGATTTCTATTTTCTTATTAGTAACCAAATCAAAATTTCAGCCTTTTTTGTTTTTCAGGTAGGAAAGAGACATATGAAGATATGAAAAACACTTGTTATGATATAGTTATTTCAGTCTATATTATCAACTTATATGAAGTCATCACAAATTCTGAGGCTTGCTCTTTCATTTCCTCAGTAAAAGAGTTCAAGTTTAAAAGGAGCAAATGTAGGTCTTCCATGATACTTGTGATTTATCAGTTCATATTTCCCCTAAAGTCATTTGTCTGAATCTTCACAGCCTTGCCAAAAAATCTTTTCCATGACCTGCCCTTATTTTCCCACATTCATCATCTTCATTTCATGCCATCATGTTTCTGTTAAACCTCCTGAAAAATCTCATCATTCCCTTGTCCCATTTATCTCATCATAATTAGACTTAGGAGCCCGAATCATATGTGGTTTTAAATCTGTTATTCATCATATCGAACGTGTTTCTAAAATTGAGATCACACTACGTATTGGGAAACGTGTCAAATGCTTTTTCTTCCATGTTGCTCCCCATCCGTGGTGGAAAACTCTATCCGCAAAGTGACTTCATTGTCCATATGCAAGCTTGCCCTCAAAACTTGTCTCAATTGTAATGCCAAAAGTCTGACAGTCAGACAGCTGGCATGTTGTAACTGCTGCTTTTCATTACCTACCAGACTGCCTCTTATGTGTTTTCTCCATCTGTTGCTTGTAACTACCTTTGGTCTTCTTGTTATTGATCATGGGACAGACACTGTCTATTTACACATAAAATTCACAGCAGAGCTCTGGTTCCTACATCACTGCCTAGCAGTATCTTATCCTGGTAGAAATATCTGATCTGACTTCAAAGCGATCTGCAGCAGGATAAGGGAGATGCATGCAGCCCTTAAAACAGGTACATTGCTTATTATAAAAGTGATGTACTCATGATCCCCTTTTGTGAATATCTGATAAGCTGATTGCTGTGGTGCCTAGAAGCCCTCTGTTGAAGCAGGTGACATTCAGCTCTCTACCAAGGCATTGTTCTTTCTCTAAAGTACTCGTATTAATAAATCAAACATCTTCTGAAAGAAAGAAAATGTTATATACTACTAAAATCTGCACATTCCAATGTTTTCATTATTTCAGATACTGTAGTTTCTTTTTGGTCTCATTTCTGCTGCTCCATAGGTAAGCATCACACATTTCATTAGTGAAGTACCATTCGACAAAGTTGTCCCTTATTGGTGCTGAAGCCAAAGCAAGCAGATCATGATTAATGCAGAAGGAAAAGCCGCAGTTCTACGCCTACAGACATAGGTAATGGACAGGTTTTATGGGGTTTAGGAGATTATTAAGACGTGACAGTTTTAAAATCTGAGAAATGAATGAAGCAGATGGAATTACACCCTGAGAGCACAGCTATAGCCAGGGGCCTTTGTAAAGGCAGCTATTACAAATACACATGGATATGAAAAACAGCTACTATCAATGAGAAATGAGGCCAAAGAATCAATAAGTATTTATTATTTCAGCTATTCTAAGTCTAACATTGGATCAGGAGAAATATAATGAACAAGACAAAACACATTCATCTTCTTTCCACAGAAATTAAGCAAATTTGGGTAAAGAAATAATGGTAGTAGGAGCTGATGAGCAAAATAATCCCACCATTTGGGGTCTGCGTTCTAGCAGAAGCAGAAATTCCTTAATAGCAAATAGAGGTTCCTGGGCATCTTAAGTTCCCTAGACTTCAGCTGTCATTCCCCTTAGCCTTCTCTAAAGCTGGCACCCCCTGAGATGTCTTCCAGCTCTGTCCTCACAACAACTCTTACCAGGCAGCTCTCCTTGAGCCTTCAGCTAAAACACTGCCGTTGTAGTCAAGTTCCTCTCTGTTTCGGTTCAACTTTTCTAAAGTGGGTGAGAGACCCTCAGGCAAAAGAGGCCGGTCAGTCCCTTGACACATACCCTGTGCTTCAAAGCCTTTACCCGTGCCCTCCCCTGCCTCTTCCCAAGCCCTGAGCCCAGCACAGCCCGCTGTCGAGGTTGCTCTGAGTAGGAAGGACTCGCAGCTACTTTGGCCAGATTATCAGTGCCTGCACCTGATGTTGAGGCAAAGGTTTAACTGGGGATGAGCAATGCACTCCTGTATTTATCTCTACAAACACTTCTGACAGATTTGGCAATTAGAGCTGGGTGATAAAGTTTTGATGACAAGCAAAGGAAATGCTGACTTGTTCAAGCTTCTAATGGGAACATATGGTTGTGATTAAATGTTTTCAGAAGGATTCCGTAGGACAGGATGGACTTCTGTAGAAGACTGTGACAAATGGTTAGGGTACTTACTTGAGGTAAGGAAACCGGGGGTCCAAGGCCCCCACGCTGCTTTGTACATGGGGCAGAACCTGAAACTTCTGCCTGTCAGGCAAGTACCTGGTCTGATCCGATGGCTGCATACTCACTAAAGCTTTCTGCTGCTGTATAACGTGGAGGAAGGTGAGGCTCCCTCCACCTTCAAAACTTGAAAAAGTCTCTGAGTGAACCTGTACGATCTGATGGCACTGTATGTAGGACAGCAGAATTGCCCTCTGTCCAAATCTCCCAGCACTTCAGAGAGTACTGTGATTTGTCAGTGATTTCTCTCAAATGTCTTTCTAAGGCATGAGCTGTTGTTTAGAGCTATATCTTTCTGTGGCAGTTTGCCAATGTTTTTGATATTATTAGGAGTTTTTTTGTCATTGGTCTTTCCTAATTTCTCAGAAGAGACTGTTTTAATCACAGTTTCCACTGCCCTATCTAACATATTGTGCAGAGTCGCTTTTAATTCAGCAGCTCAGAAAAGTTCCTCACTGACTGGTCAGGGCATAATCACTCCGAGGGTTCCCAGTACCTTCCTCATTACTTATGCACAATAATCCCCACCAAACCAAGAGGCAGAGGATTATACTGAATAGCTAACTCCTAAACAGCTTCTTCCCCAGCGGAGGGTCAGCCACTGTGTCCAAATTAAAACACTGTGCTGCAAACATTCACAGCAAAGGGCAGGGAAGCAATAACAGGCAGTGGGCAGAGAGGGCTAGGAAACACTGGCTGTCGTTAAACAGGCGAATTATCCACATCTGAAATCAGCGTCACTTTACCATGCTAACATCAGTGAACAGGAATTAATGAGTGACATGCTCGTGGCCCCTTGCCCACTTCACTTGTGACTTTGATCCCTGATTTACGTGCAAAATTGATTGTACTAAGCTTAACCATCATCAAAGGGAAACAGAGCACAACAGGTAGCAGAATGACAGCCTCAAGATGTTGTGTGCAGCTGCTTTTTTCTGCACTGTAATAGCAATATGTATGTTTGAAAGGTGTTGCCTTTCTTCCAAGATGTCCTTCACTGGCATAGCCAGAACAGATGTTTTTATCAGAAATTAAAATAAGAGTTAATTCTGCAAACCCTAGAAAACATTTCAAGAGGTTACAAAATGCATTGATGCTGATGGATGTCCCAGCCTTTCATTTACAAACATCACTTCATGGCACACTCCTTTTGCCTGTTGAACAAGGACTTCTGAGGTCACAGAGAAACATTGTCCCACTTTATAACTGTATTTTACTTGGCCCGGTATCAGTGTGTTCAAAGTCCTACTTTATCAGGTCCCTTTGATGTGTAATGCCACATTGAAGTATATATTCTATAGCTATGCCTTGAGCTATTGTGTCTAATAGGCTTTTTGGTGGCTTTTCAAAAACGTTAAATGTATGTAAGGTTTAAGAAGATTCACAGGCAAGAAAGCCAGTATGCACATCCATCCCCTACTCGGCTCAGCATGAGAACACGAGACAACTTCAAAGCTTCCAAAAACAAATTTCAAAAGGCTCAAGAAAGCTTTTGCCTGAAAACAAACTTCTGATCAAGCACGTTCCCTGAGTCTTCTGAAGCAGGGCAATATCCACAAGAGAGCAAAATCAGCACAATAACCCTCGATCACATTTCTCTGGAATTCGTTTTTTCCCTGTGATTTCATGTACATTAGTGCTTCTTTGCACTTGAAGCAAAATCACTTTCAAACAGTTATGAATTCAAAGCACAGTTGCTAAATCTGAATCATGCCATAGGTGGATGCTGCTGTTCCGGAGTGGCTGGATTGCTCCTGCTCAGTTGGAAGAGTAAGGTACTCTGGAAGATACGAATGTTTTTATGAGTGTAGCCATAGCTCCCATTTTTTGTATAGAAACAGTCTTGAATGTGTACAGTCAGGCAAAGGAAAGCTGTATTCTGTGTTTCAGAAACCAACAAAAGGGTGACAGCTTTGTCTTTCTCTTTTAGCCATGCTATGGAAAACCAGTAGAGGGGAGGGAGTTCTGCCCCCCTAGTTTAGGTCCCTTACTGGCCACAGTCTCATAATTGACAAGGCGATGAAGACACCTTTGTGTTCTCCAGAGACAGCTCCAGTCTGCGTCACTGTGTGTTCCTCGATGGCATAGAGAACTCAGTCACCTCCAGAGGGTGATCTGGTCTATTGGACTCCAGTGACGTCCACAGAGAGTTTACAAGAACCAGTAGGCAATACGGAGTGTGTCCATATAGCCAGCATTTGTTCTGCCTAGCCCTGTTCTGAAATGGAGGGGGAAAAGTAATATGAAACAAGAATGACAGTGGGGTTTTTTGATTTTGTTTGTTTCTTTGCTCCTTTAGTTTAGGTGCTGTTTTTTTTAATAGCCCATGGGTGTCACATCATGTCCCCTGTGATGATCCTGAACTGTACTGCTAGAACATAGGCATATCTGGTGCTCTGGTCCTTCCTCCAAGCAATGCTAGTCCTCAATCCCTGAGGGTCAAATATTTGCACCCTCAAAAGTGTTGGGTCTGGAAGCACAGCCTATGTCCAGCCTTAACCACTCAGTCAGGAACTCCAATTTATTCATTTTTGGTTTTCTTCCTCTGGGACTCTCGAATCCTGGTCTGCATAGTGGGTTGGCTTTTGCTGAAGGTCTGAACAGTGTGCCCTGTGGCCCAGTGGCTGGGTGTATTGGAAAAGTGGCCCTCTACTACTCATTGAGTAGAGTAAAACCTAGAACATCCAATCAGCAAAGGTGGACTGCACTGCTGCTGACTACCAAAATTACTTACACTACCAATGTCATTTAGCATTTCAGCCTTTTCTCATGGGTTTTATATGAAGTTCAGATACTGTTGACTCAAATGTAGATTACAAGAGAACTTTTAAGATGAAACTAATGGACCCATCACCAGATTAGGCAGCAAAGTTTGGTGGTGAAAGTAAACATCCAAGAAATTTCTAGAATAAAAAGGGAAGTATTAATTGAATTAAGTTTTTCTAGCATTAGACAATCCTGGAAAGATTCTATGACTTTGTTGAAACTCATGCAGGGACATAGGTATGTAAGCTTTATAAAGGTAGCATGAGGTTGACAAAATCCTACCAGAGTTAGTGCAATATACTGTCGGAAATCAGCTGTCAAAAATCAGGAAGTGCAAGGAAGATTAGCTTTCACCCATTACTTTTCTGTCAAAAATATAATTTCTTGATTTATTCCTAATTTCTTCTGTTATGACACATGATACTTGATCAAAACAAGATCTTTTGTGATTTTCAAGTTTTAGGCTTCATAACTAGATCTTATAATAAATTGCAGAGTATACAAACTGGGAAAAAACACTGTAGATAGTAGAGAACAGGGTTTTGGATGGAAGTCACACAAAAATTAGTTTTGAATTATTTCATCCTTTTAGGATTTTTGTGCTAATTGATTCTGTATTCTTTTTGTTTTGCTAACTAAAACCAAAAATCAGGAAGATGCAAAGTCCAGCTAAACAGTGTTTGTAAGTTTATAGGTATGAAAATAATCTGCAGTCAAGAGGAACACATTTGTAACTGGTGGCTGAGCATTTCAATTTACACTTCTGTGCTTTCCTCAAACTATTTCCACTGAGTAACCAAGACCATCACAGTGATATTGATCTCTAACTCTAAAAAAACCCCAACCAACTCTTATTTCTTTCTTCTATTTTCTTTCCTTTTGTTTGTTTCTCTTCCTATCCCGTTTCTCATCTACCATTCTACATTCTTCTAATGCTACTGAGGTTAAACACTGAAGTACCTGAGCCTCTTGACAAGACATTTTTTCAAAGAAAGTGTTTATGAAAGGGGCTGATGTGTCAAAACAAATGTACTTGTAGAAGCGTGTTGGCTCTGATGAACTTTGAGTGGAGCAGAGTCATAAGTTTGATGGGCAGGCTTTGTTTCTCGATGCTCTGCATTTTGGGGAGGCCAGTCTTTTCCCATGACACTTGGGAAGCCTTACCTACAGGTCACAGCAAATTGGCTGCAGCTGGAGCTCATATGCTTTCCAAATCCTCCTTCTCCTGAAAGGCCCCAAACTGACTTTTCTTTCCAAATTAGAAAAATCTTTTTCAGAATTCCAAAATAAGCATTTAACACTTAAATCACCTCTGTTTCAGACACTGCGATCGCCTTTTCCTCCACCATTCATGTCTGTATGTTCACATGGTAGAGCTGATACTCATTCCACTGATCAAGCTGGAAAAAAAGAGTTGAGAAAATACTGATTGATGTTTTTATGTGATTAGAAATTATACTTGTACACTAAGACAAAAACTTTTAAATACTTGTATGAAGAAGCATAAAGAAAAAAGAAAAATTAGAGCTTCATTCTAATACCTGCTAAAACTATGAAATTAAATGACAACAGATCTTACTAAGATTTTAAAAATCTGTTGGACATTGACTTTACAATTAAAAGGAGAAAAAGTTATCTTAAACAGAAAATCTACTCCTGTTCTACCATGCACTAGAGCAAGACAAAACAAACAAAAAATCACAAGTCAGAATATTTCAAACTGTCTCTTTATTCTTCTTCTTTCTTCTTTTCCATAAAGTAATACTAAATTGCATCTTTTTCTTTTATCTTTATTCCGAGGTACCACTTACTTCTAGGAAATATTTGTTCAATATCTGTTTGGCTTAATATGATGATCCTGTTTTGGTTATTTTTCCCCCAAATGTCTCTTGAACGAATTGCAACTGCCGAAGTAATGAAATAAGTGGGTAAATATAATCTAAAATAAAGGATTTATCAAATTTTAATTGATTAATTGGCTGTATATTTTATGTATTATTAAATAATGTGTTGGTCCTGGTTTTAGTCCCAGAATTTTTGTTGCTACACCTTGAAAGGAAACATAATATTTATTTTTTCCAGACAGTTTGTTTTATAAAAGAAACCAAACAAGTATTGTTTAGCCTCCAGAGCCCTGAGTAATATTGCTTTCACTAGGAAGAAAACAGTGGCATTATATAGATTTTTTTCATTAATTGCCTGCTCTGAAAAACAAAACCGAACAACCAAGTGCACCCTCTGATTTCCAGTGTCTGCAGGAAGCTGGGTTGCACGCTGGTGTCCCGTGGGGCTGGATCTCACTGGTGGACCTCCCACATCTTTTATACCTAGCCCTCACAGACACAGCTAAGTCACCACTCTGGTGCAAGCCACCCACAGTTTAGAGTACCACACGGATCCCTGCGGCGCTTGAAAGCCCGTTCCCAATCCTTTCTAACCTGCTGGGACTCTCCCTGCTTCTCTAATAAAAGCGTCTTGCAAAGCCGTGCGATAAGGGAGACGGACAGCTACGCGGGTCGTATCCGGACATTGACCCAGACAGGGCAAAGTGTTCGCTCCAATCCCTTCCTGCAGTCAGACATAACCTGTTGATGGCAAAAGCAGAGATGCCCTGCTGCATTGCTCTCTCCTCCGCGGGCAGAGCCAGGGAGAGAAGCGCCATCAGCCAGTAAAAAATAAAAGCTGCCCACAGAAACAACCAAGCGTCAGGTTCAGTCATCATCATCTGATAACCCCGTGGAACAGGTGATCAATATTCATCAGCATCACAGTTCTCCTGCTAGTGATGGTTAATGGGCTGATAATGCCATCCTCCTTGTAGCCAAATCCCATCAGGGACCAGACAGCTGGAGCTAAAGGAGAAAACTTATCAGATCTGGCAGGAGACAGTTTAGGAGGCTAAAATTAACCTTGGACCGTTCACAGAAAGAACTAATTGTTTGTGACTGCTAGATTCCTGCCAGTGGCAAAGGTTTATTGCTGCATAGATCTTAACCTGATACTAGTTTTACTGCAGCAGGAAAAAAGAAAGAAAATTAAGGAGGAAAAAAGAAATCCCATGGTTATTTTTAACCCCTCACCTGCAAAGAAATATAAATTAGCATACATATAATGAAAATTAAAGGTATAGATAAATCTTTATGCATTTGTGCTATAATGATTCAAGTTGCTTCAGTACTCCAGAATATGTGAATTAATGAGCTTGACAGAGCCTTCATCAAGAAAAAAAGAAAAGCCTCTCAGAAAAGCCCAAGTCTGCTGAATTACTCTTACTTTATTAAAACCTCCAGTGGTATAATTTCCTCCCCTTCCCCTGCCAGCAGTACACAAGCCAGAAGCTGGTTTTGACTGAAGAGTCATCGGCTGGAACTCGTGAAAAAGGAGGCAAATAAACAGACGGCATAACCGAAGGTGGTGGTAGACTTTACTTCAGGATCTGAGGATGTGCAAGAGAGGGAAGATGTAACACTTGGCAATATGTTTGAGTTACAGATCTCTTGACTTTCGGGCATGGTGGTGTTCAGCAAATCTACTGCTTAACAGAACTACAGAGCAAACTCCAGTACAAGAAAGTGAACCTGGAAACACGTGCCCGTGCTGCAGCCTGCGTGGGGAACAAGAGAACTCAGAGCTGGAGAACAGGTTTGCTTCAGAGAAGAAGAAAAAGAATTGGTGGGAGCACAAGGTAAGTTGGTAAGTGAGAAGACAGCACATTTAGTCCAACAAAGAGACAGGAATAGACAGCCAAGGAGCCCCTGGTAGGTGGTTATGGTGGGTTGGCCCACCAAAGCTGTTCTATCACTTCCCTCCTCAGCTGAACACAAGAGAGAAAACAAAAGGCTCATGGGTCAAGATAAGGACAGAGACATCACTTAGCAATTACCATCACAGGCACGACAGACTCGACTTGGGGAAATTTAATTTAATTTAGTACCAATCAAATCAGAGTAGGATAATGCAATAAAACCAAATCTTAAAAACACCTTCCCCCCCGCCCTTCTCTTCTTCCCAGGCTCAGCTTCACTCCTGAATTCTCTACCTCCTCCTCTGCAGAGGCACAGGGGGATGGGGAATGGGGGTTATAGTCACTTCATCATACGTTGTTTCTGCTGCTCCTTCCTCCTCAGGGGGAGGACTCCTCACACTCTTCCTCTGATCCAGAGTGTGTTCTCTCCCATGACAGACAGTTCTCCACGAACTTCTCCAACGTGAGTCCTTCCCGTGGGCTGCAGTTCTTCATGAACTACTCCAGCATGGGTTCTTTCCATGAGGTGCAGTCCTTCAGGAGCAGACTGCTCCAGCGTGGGTCCCCCACAGGGTTACGAGTCCTGCCAGCAAACCTGCTCCAGCGTGGGCTCCTCTCTCCACAGTTCCTGCCAGGAGCCTGCTCCATCGCGGGCTCTCCATGGGGTCATAGCCTCCTTCAGGCACATCCACCATCTCCATCATGGGGTCCTCCACAGTCTGCAGGTGGATATCTGCTCCACTGTTAACCTCCATAGGCTGCAGGGGGACAGTCTTCCTTACCATGGTCTTCATCACGAGCTGCAGGGGAATCTCTCCTCTGCCTCCTTCTTCACTGACCTTGGTGTCTGCAGAGTTGTTGCTGTCACATATTCTCACTCCTCTCTTCTGGCTGCTGATGGTGCTGTGCAGTTTTTTCCCCCTTCTTAAATATGTTATGCCAGAGGCACTACCACTGTCGCTGATGGGCTCAGCCTTGACCAGCGGTGGGTCCATCTTGGAGCTGGCTGGCATCTGCTCTATCGGACAAAGGAGAAGCTTCTAGCAGCTTCTCACAGAAGCCACCCCTGTAGCCCCCCTGCTACCAAAACCTTGCCATGCAAACCCAGTACACTGGTATAGAGAGAACTGGAACTGATACCAGGAAGAGACCCTTATTAGGAAAAAGAAAATTAAAATCCTACCACAGGAGCTGACGTGGAGAAAACAAGAACTGAGAAACAGGATTGGAACTAAGAGGATCTTGAAAACAGCAGGGAGGACCCTACTGAGTGTTCTCGGCATTAGAACAAGAACTTATGCTGGAGTGGGCCAAGGTTGTCTACACTAAGCTAGAATGATCAAAGAAGAGAAGGTTTAAGTTATCTCTCTGGAATTCATCCCATTCCTAAGAGAGGAATGTAAATGCATAGCAAGAAAAATTAAAAACAAACAACAGGGATTGGTTGTGATAAGAGAGTTCTGACTTTAGGTCACAGGTACGCAATCAGGTGAAAACAGTTTTTCTTGAAGGCCTGACACCATGCAGGTGTCTGGGATACTGAGGCATGATGTAGGTGACTTAAAAGTGAGTAATAGAGGAGTGTAGAAGTGAAGTTATCTGGAGACACTTCTGAATCACCTAGCTCAGGTGAATGAGGATTCAGTAGAAGATTAGATGTTGGAGGGTCTATAGGAAAGAATGTTAAAAAAATTCTCCTGAGACAATTTGATGAACCAGTGATAAACCCTGAGGGTTAGATATGGATCAAAGATGTCTGTAATGTGACTGTAGAGATGAATAAATACTGAAAGTTATATCCTTAAATGAGATTTTAATTCCTAGATGTTTATCACCTGAGACTGAGAAATGTGAGAACTGCCAAAAGTCAAGCTGAATTACACGTCATGAAAGATATTCACACAAGTAGAATAAGTTCTTCATCCATAAGAGGCAAGGAAGATGAAGGAAATTATTGTGATTTGTTTCAACCTAAAAGAGTGGATAAGAATATTTTAAAGAAAGCAAGTAAAGGGTTAAGCGCATTTCCTTGTCTTGTCCAGGGAGCGTGTCTGATACCTGATTTCTTTCGTGTTTCTCCCAGAAGATCTTTGTTAGCTGGAAAAAGAATAAATTGATGACAAAGTTGCTTAGCAGTACAATTTTCAGTGTTAAGCTGAACCACTTCCAAGAGCAGTGTTATCTCTCCATCAGAAGAAGCTTGGGCAGACGTGCAACAAGCTGAGTTTGCAAACAAGTGTCTAAGTCTGTGTGTGAATGGCAGAGGCTGGGTAAGGCAGGTTGACTTCTATTCCTCCTGTGTCTCTCACAGGTAAAACACACTAGAAATAAGCAGAAGAGCAAAACTTCAGGATCCTGGTTCTTGGGAGAAATATGCATTTGAGACTGTTTCTCTGCCAGCGCAAACATCTCAACTGAAAGGTACTTGATTGGAATAATTTCTTCTATGTCCCAGTCAGCACCAGTGAGATTACCTGGCAGAGAAAGGTAACCACGCATTTATTTTCCTTGGCATACCTCCAAGAACCAAGCATTTTGGCCCTTTCCAGCACTATTATTACTTCTTTCCACTACAAGCCACAGCACAAAGATCGTACTAGAAGGTGTTGCAGTAATAACAATAATTCCCTGCCCAGAAAGAAATATTATTATAATTATATAATGATGGTAGTACATGTATTAGGTAATAATTAAGGAAACTTAAATACCTTTATTATAGAAACACTTCAAGCTAACTCTTTAACATTAGTGTGCAAAACACAGATAAATAACAAAAGTAAGGTGTGGAGTTAGTTCTAATGTATTGATAAGTCAGAAGCAGAGATGATATAAATGCCACCCTACATTCAGGATGTGGGTAAGAAACATTTAATTTATGGATAATAATAAACACTAGGAGAAGACTAAACAGAAGACGGAGACCAAACCATACAGAAACACTTCCTTCAGCGTTGCATGAGAGTGAGATGCAGAGAATGAAAATGGTCCAAAATACCACAGACAAACATCGAGAAGGCAGACAGAAAACACAGTAGGAAGGCATGGAAATCAGTCAAACTTAGACGAGAAACATGAATAGAAACAAAAGTAAATTTAATGCCTCCTACCATCCCCCCAAGCTAATAGAACCAATATTTCCATCTGAAGAAATGACAATCAAACAACCACTCCTCCCCAAAAATACATCACTCAATAAAAACGAAGTTCATTGGAAATATTTTGGTCTAAAATTGTCTCAATAAAATAACTTCAAATGTATGTGATTCTGATGCATGAAAGTCCACTAATCAGTTCAAAATGTTATGAGGAAAAAACTCAAAACAGCATGACAACGCCCAATATTACCAAAAACAAACAACCACCCCCTCACCAACCCTGAACTGAAAAGTGGTGTAATAAAGGAGTGAAACCATTCCAGTGCTGCCCATGAAAGCAACTGTCCCTTGGCTATAGTTTCTATGCTCGTGAACTTGTAGCAACCC
The DNA here is from genome assembly GCA_008921705.1 of Burhinus oedicnemus. NCBI lineage: Eukaryota > Metazoa > Chordata > Aves > Charadriiformes > Burhinidae > Burhinus > Burhinus oedicnemus. Next base: position 21,853 of record VFFE01005090.1, read on the forward strand.
AAAGAAATCAACTTTTCCTGAGTTCTTGTAAGCAGCAAGATATTTAGATGGCAGACCCTTGGATGTAAAAAGCCTGTTTCTTCTAACAGCTCTGCTTTTTTCTTGGTGGGAGTATAAAGAATTCTTTCCTTGTTAAGAATATTTTATACTTACAGCTGTGTATATGACTGTGGTTGGTTTTGGTTGGTACTCAAATGGAAAGAATTTTTAATTTTTTTTCCCTGAAAGACTTCTAACAATTTTGTCAATATGGTTATCAAATCAAAACAATGTGGATAAGCAAGAATATTTAACAAAGAACACTTTTAATAAAAATAAAGAGCTAGTTTCATAATAAGTACATCACTGAACACCCTCATTGCTGGACTATATGAGATTATGTGTTAAGGCTCTCTCATTCTATTGTGCTGGAACTTTTTTATTTTTCATTAAACATTTAATAGCAACAGGAGCATGGACTGAAACACAGACCTCTCACTTCCAAGGCAAGCACATTAACATTTTAGAAAACATTTCAGTTCTTTCTTTGGCCAATAAATATTTACTATTTCTTCCTCCATCTTGCCTCCAAGATTATCTAAATAGCATCGACATTTTTTTGGACATATGTTTTAAAAAAACTCAGGATTTTTTTTCCAAAATTTCTGATATGTCATTTCATTTGTTCAAAACTATTTGGGAAATCTGACTAGAATTTTAAAATAGCTTTGAATCAACCTAAACAGTACTTTTATGGCAAATTTTAATATCACACAGTTCTGCTCATGACAACTTACTTTTGTTACTTATGTTATTTTCAATACTGCATCTAAAAATTTCACAGCTGTTCCTGAAGGGGAACAGACCAAAAATAAACCTGACAAGTTCATTTTGAAGTGCTCCTCCCACAAGTCAAAACAGACCATTTAGCTACATAACAGTGTCAGGAAAAAAAAAAAATACTGCAAAACCAATGGAGAACAGACGGTTTCCAAAGTATGTAATACATCGTGCATTGAAACAACTTTCATCATTTTTACTCTCTGCTGATTTTTGCTGGCTGCATTATGCCTTTGCTAAAGGACAAAACTAATAGTAAGCAACTTAAGACATTCAAAGACCAAAGTGCTAAGAACAGGTTGCTTTAATTTTCTCCATTGTTCATTATTCAAGTGGCTGCTTGTAATATTTAAATGGGCAGCCAAGTCATAGCATTCGCTGCAGAAACTCATTAGTGCTCATTATCTTATGACCGCTGCCCTACCAGGCAGGGCAAGTGGCATGTGCGATGTACCAAAGAGGATGGGTTAAGTGACAGAAACAGCAAAAAAGAGGAAGAAGCTCTTAACCACTCAAAGCAAATTGTTCCTTTCATCCTGCCAACAGCCTCACAGTTGCCCATAGGTCCTTTGCTGCTAGAATCATCCAAGGCTCCTTCGAGGAAATAAATACTTTTATAATTTGGGGACTTTACCTGTTTTTAGGCTCCTGAGCTGGAAAAAAGTGGGATTTGGTCAGAAGCAGCAGTGTCTGGATGCATGCTCGTATTGATAACACAGAACTCTGGGGTGTCCATTTTGTGATATTAATTCACATTTCCAGTCCTATTCCTCCTAAGCTGTAGCAGACAAATAGAAAGCAGCCCAGCAACACCTAAACAGAATGCCTCGGTGGCATTTGTTTTCCTTTTACTGGGTATGACATTTCTCCTATGAGTGAATACAAAGTTCCCGAGCATTACTGGCTATTCAGACATATGCTGCACCAGCCAAATATTTTGTAAGATTTTAAGCACTCAGCAACCTTTTCCTTTTCTGCCCCGAGCTCCCCCAGCCGTTTGAGTAAGCACAGAGGGGCAGGGCAAGGGCTGTCTGGGGAGCGTGGCTGATGATAGCTACAGCTGGGCACAGAACTAATCGCAGCTACCGCGTGGCATCTGGCTCCTGGCCTTTAGCCTCTAATTACAGTTTGGCACTCAAACTTGCAAATATCGATTGGTGAAACATTTTGTGATAATCATGTGGAAGCGTTTAGCTGCTCGCTCCGTAATGATATTACTGGAAACATTTTGTAGCTCATTTGGCCATCCTTTCATCTTGGCACTTAGAGGCTTCACCTTTATAAAAAGAAGCCCACGCTCCAGAGAGGACTTCACACCTAGGCTGAGAGCCGCCAGCCATTTACACAGATGCCTAATGTTCTGCACAGAGCTCGTTTTGTGCTGGCAGAGAGAGTGATTTAAGAGTGTAGAAAGATAACGCTATGCTTAAACACAGAGATACACATAACTGGGCTCATACACAGGCATAAAAAATGGAACGAGAGTTATGACTACAAGGGGCAGGGGGTGATAGCAAAATATAAAAATAAAAACCCCTCCACATTACAATTTTATAGTACTTCACTTTGACTTAGAATCTCACATGCTTTTCTATTTTATTTATTTTTTTAGGATTATTGTATACAAAAGCTTTCATCGCGCTGGAGAGATTAATGTACTTCAGTACAAAGTCCCTGTTACCTCTGGAGAAGTAGTCTCTTTCATGTTGGTTTGAAATCCTTCTGGGATATTTTGAATCCCACAACAACATACTGCGGAATTTACAATATTTCTTTGATATTTATACTCTGATAACAGCAAGGGAGCACAACAATAAGAAAGGATCTATTGTGCTCAGCCTAGCAACAGTGTCCCAATCTCAAAAAGGTTAATCCCCCATTTCATCACATCCTGATGCCTTGCTGATAGTCCCCATGGAAAGTGTTCATGTGCAGCCTTCTGCAATTTCCTAAAGACAAACTGTGCCTGGTTTTGGGGGCGGGGAGTGTTTCCTTAATTCAAATGACAAAAAATGAAATTTAAATTGGTTCAGTAAAAATCAAAAGAATTCTGCAGGGCAAAATCCCCTTTTTTGTGTGTGTGAAATGGATTTCACTACAACAATGCAAAGAGCAATACAGCAAGCTGCTGAAGATGGCGGAGATTAAAGAAAGGTTTGAAGCTGTTCATGGGAAATGATCTAAGCAAAGACTAGTGAATAGTGGATTTTAATGATTATATTAAAGAAGTAGATGAGCTCTGAGACAGATGCTTTATTCCAGAACTTTTATGATATGTCTTCATTTTCTCTGATCTATTTTATATTACCAATAAAAAGAGTGGGGGTTTTTTAATTGCACATTAAGCTAACGAGTGTCAGGAAAATATGTCTTACGCTACATGTTACTCAAATATGAAACAGGAGTTTTCTTTGCAGTTTTGCTTTAGTGCTAAACACTTATACCAAATTTCTTGAATGTTGAGATCCAGGGTCACAGCTGGGAAATAGCTGCAAAAAACTGAATGGCCCTTCACTGAATAGCCATGGAAGCCACATAGATCTTTCTGCTTGCTTTTTTGTAGCTGAAAAGGGTACTTAGATCCCTAATTTAGGCAGCTAAGCCACCCTCCCTTCTTAGCTACGGAGAGCAGTTGTATGGAAATTCAGGCCATCAAACTACAATGGTTGAGGGAAAGTTTTGAAGAAGCCTCTTTTTCTCACTGGCTAGAGAGGGAAATCTATCCTAACACTGGATATTCGCAGTATGATGTGTAAGTTGTTGACAGTGTATACTTCACTAAATCAGTCCAGATTTCAGTGATTGTACATGCAAAGTCTGAAGGACAGTGTCTAAGGGGTACATTTTCATACTGTTGATGTTGCATTCTACCGGGACTACAGAGAAATTCAGGAGAGGAGTCAGTCCACATCCACTTTCCTAGCATGTGAGCTGCAAACCCTTGTCCTCAGAGACGTCCTCAGAGACCTCCTCCTGCTGCTGCTCCAAACGGGAGTTTTGCCAAGGCAGCCTGGCAACCTAAGCTTTTTGTGTCCTTACCCTTAGTTGGTTTGCTGCCAAATGACAAAACAGGCAGCTCAAAGAAATCACCCTGCCAACCAAAGGCACACATGCACGTTTCCTTGCTACGGTGGAAAGCAGAGGATTTTTTTCCATCGGCTCTGTCTGCAGAGTCAGTAAACAACAGGCTCTGGCAGCTGGTACCCCTGCGCTGACTTGGACGGCCCCGGTGATGAGCAGAGGGAAGGCAAAGAGTGCCAGGGTAGACTGCAGGTTCATACTTGCTCTAATTTAGTCCTCTGAGTTTCACAACAATTTCAGCAACAGTGACTAGGAAAGCTGCACAAACATCTCGCTAAGGTATGTTTTGGTTGGCCTTTAGGCTTTAGAAATCTTAAACAGCCCTCATTAACTGATCCATATACAGCAAACATTTAGCATTGTGTATATACAGACTGCTTCTTCTGTCTCCAAAGAAACTGTGTATCGACATTTAGATGAATGATTCTTTTCTGTAGAGCATGAAGCAAAACTAAAGAGCCCGATCACAATGGAGAGGGCTTTTTCATTATTTGTGAAAACACTGTCTTTTGAGTACTCAGTGAATTAGACCTGAACTTTCTTTCAAGCAGTTCTGTCTCCTTAAGAAAAATGAAGTGCCGTAGAAGTTGCAGTATATAGAACTATTTCTCTCATTCTCTAGAAATCAAATATGTTTTCAAATTTGATGATAACTATTTTGACTCAGGTGGTGGAGGAGCCGACAAGGAGAGGTGCACTACTGGACCTAGTACTGACCAACAAAGAGGGACTGGTGGAGGACATTAAGGTTGGGGGCAGCCCTGGATGTAGTGATCATGAGAAGATCGAGTTCAGGATTATGTGCAGTAGGCATAAAACAAGTAGGGTTGCAACCTTGGACTTTAGGAGGGCTAACTTTGATCTCTTCAAGAAACTGCTTGGAGAAATGCTGTGGATTAGGACTCTAGAGGGTAGGGGGGGCTCAAAGAGAGCTGCTTGATATTCAAGTATCACTTCAGCTAAGCTCAGGATCGGTGCATCCCTAAGAGCAAGAAATCAGGCAAGGGAAGCAGGAGACCTGCATGGGTGAGCATGAAGCTTCTGAAAAAGCTCAAGTGGAAGACGGAAGTTTACAGTATGTGGGAAGAAGGGACTGACCACTTGGGAAGATTATAAGAATGCTGCCAGAGTATGCAGGGACGAAACGAGGAAAGGCAAGGCCTCCTTGGAATTAAATCTGGCAAGGGATGTCAAGGTCAACAGGAAGGGTTTCTTCAAGTACATTGGAGGCAAAAGAAAAACTAGAGATAATGTGGGCCTGCTATTGAATGGGACAGGGGCCATGGTGACAGATGATGCAGAGAAGGTGGAATTACTGAATGCCTTCTTTGCTTCAGTCTTTACTGCTCAGGCCAGCCCTCAGGAGTCCCAGACTTTACAGGTAACAGAGAAAGTCTGGAGGAAGGAAGACTTTCCCCTGGTTGAGGAGGATCAAGTTAGAGATCAGTTAAGTAAACTAGACATCCACGAGTCCATGGGTCCTGATGGAATGCACCCGCGAGTGCTGAGGGAGCTGGCAGAAGTCATTGCTGGGCCACTCTCCATCATCTTTGAAAGGTCCTGGAGAACAGGCGAGGTGCCTGAAGACTGGAGGAAAGCCAATGTCACTCCAGTCTTCAAAAAGGGCAAGAAGGAAGACCTGGGAAACTACAAGCCAGTCAACCTCACCTCCATCCCTGGAAAGGTGATGGAACAGCTCGTTCTGGGCATCATCTCAAAGCATCTGGAGGAAAAGAAGGTTATCAGAAGTAGCCAACATGGATTCACCAAGGGGAAGTCATGTCTAACTAATCTGATAGCCTTCTACGATGACGTGACTGGATGGATAGATGAGGGGAGGGCAGTGGATGTTGTCTACCTTGACTTCAGCAAGGTAGACAGCAAGACACTCTCTCCCACAGCATCCTCATAGGCAAGCTTAGGAAGTGTGGGTTGGTTGAATGGACAGTGGGGTGGATTGAAAGCTGGCTGGCAGATAGAGCTCAGAGGGTTGTGATTAGTGGCACAGAGTCTAGTTTCCAACAGCGAGAAGTGGTGCTCCCCAGGGGTCAGTACTGGGTCCAGTCCTGTTCCATATAGTCATCAATGACCTGGATGAAGGGGTAGAGTGTACCATCAGCAAGTTTGCTGAGGACACAAAACTGGGAGGGGTGGCTGACATACCGGAAGTCTGTGCTGCCATTCAGCTGACCTAGACAGGCTAGAGAGTTGGGCAGAGAGAAACCTCATGAAGTTCAACAAGGGCAAGTGTAAGGTACTGCACTTGGGGAGGAATAACCCCATGCACCAGTACAGGTTAGGGGCTGACCTGCTGGAAAGCAGCACTGTAGAAAGGGACCTGGGAGTCCTGGTGGACAACAGGATGACCGTGAGCCAGCAATGTGCCCTTGTGGCCAAGAAGGCCAATGGCATCCTGGGGTGCATCAAGAAGAGTGTGGCAAACAGGTTGTGGGAGGTCATCCTTCTCCTCTACTCTACCGTGGTGAGGCTGCATCTGGAGTCCTGTGTCCAGTTCTGGGCTCGAAGGACAGGGAACTGTTGGAGAGTGTACAGCAGAGGGCTACAAAGATGATTCGGGGACTGGAACATCGTTCTTATGAAGAAAGGCTGAGGGACTTGGGTCGTTTTAGTCTGGAGAAGCGAAGACTCAGAGGGGATCTCATCAATGCTTATAAACACTTAAAGGGAGGGTGCTGGGAGGATGGCACCAGTCTTTTTGCAGTGGTGTCCAGTGATAGGACAAGAGGTAATGGGCACAAACTTGACCATAGGAAGTTCCCTCTAAAGATGAGGAGGAACTTCTTGACTTTGAGGGTGGCAGAGCACTGGAAGAGGCTGCCCAGAGAGGTGGTGGAGTCTCGGGCTCTGGAGACATTCCAAACCTGCCTGGACACCATCCTATGCAACCTGCTCTAGGTGTCCCTGCTCTGGCAGTGGGGTTGGACTAGATGATCTCCAGAGGTCCCTTCCAACCCCTGTGATTCTGTGATTCTGAATCTGTGATTCTTTCTCCTATGGACTAAGACCCCTGTCTCGTAAAAAGAAATTGAGCAATAGTTTGGACATGGGCAACACACCAAAACTTGTGATCTTCTTTCTTGCTATTCACATCTCAGTTCACTGACTTCATACTTCCATGTCAATTGTCTTAGGGCTATTTTTATTTCCACCAGCCTATGTTGCTGAAAAAGTTGGACTTGCCCACCCGAAGAGTCGATCTGGCTCCTTCTGTTATCAACTTACATGGTAGGCATCCCCAGAGCAGGTACATACCTCCATATACATCCAGTAGACTCAGTGGGGAGTCCACATGTTGATTTAGACTACATGCAATAGGCTAGATGTCTTCACTGTGTGTCACTTTCACACCAATATTAGCCTACAACATAACAAGTCATGTCGAAGACATTATTCTTCCCATGCCCAGCACAGTACATCAGTGACAAAACAAAAAACCATTCCACTGACCTGAGTCTTGGCTAGCAGGGGTCTGAGGCCAGACGGTATACAGGATCTTGGGTGTTTCAGAGAGAGAACTGGGCTTTGAATACCTGAAACAAAATACTGACCCTTCACTGTTAAAAGAAAAAAAAAAACAAACAAACAAAAAAGAAAGGCCTCTTGCTCTCCTGTGTTCTTTTTTCTTCTGCTGTTTGAGGAGACTTTTATTCCAATTCAGGCTACAAGAACAGTTTTAATGAAGATATCTTTAAAATCTATTCTGCTGCTTGCCAGCTCCCTTTGGAACTAACTGCAGTGTCTCTAATTATGGCATGCCTCAATTCCAAATTTGAAAACATATTTGATTTCTAGAGAATGAGAGAAATAGTTCTATATACTGCAACTTCTACGGCACTTTATTTTTCTTAAGGAGACAGAACTGCTTGAAAGAAAGATCAGCTCTAATATGCAGTCATTTCTGCAAATAACTTTTCTTCAACTGCAGAATGGTACATAGAGGTCATCTAGATGTGGATCTGTACAGGTGTTATGGCAGTCACTCCCTAGTGGTTTGGAAGGCAGGAAAAATCCAAACATCATCGTGCAGTAAGCGACTCTAGACGTGATACACTCATGATACCAGAGGTTCCTGGAATCTATTTCTACCACTGAAACCAAGGGCAGTTATACTTTCATCTCCTGTGAAAGAAACTTCAAGATAATAAGAGGAAACATCAATGAGAGGATTTGCTGGTAGTCATTTATCTTTGGTGTTAACCCATTTTTGAAGGCAGAAACTGAGCCCTAGTTCTGTTCTCCTGTCTCCCATGCCATGTATCAAACTCATCAGTATGGGGAGGGGGGGTAGATTTTCTGGGGTAGCTGGTGCTCAGAGACTGGCTGGGCATTGGTCTGCTTGTGGGAGGTAGTGAGTGATAGTCTTTGCATCACTTGTTTGTCTTTTTTCCCCTCTTTGCTTCTCTTCAACTGTCTTTATCTCAAGCTTCAAGGGTTTTTTGCTTTTGCTCTTCTGATTGTCTCCCCGATCCCTCTGAGGGAGAATGAGTGAATGGCTGGTTGGTGTTTAGTTACTGGCCAGGGTTAATGTCAACCCTCTACAACATGTCAGTTCCTTGTTTTAGAGAAGTAAAAAATGAAACACAACAGCATAATTATAAATTCAATCTTTTTAACTGTTAGAGGTATTGTGTTTGTTGTAGAATCATATCATCTTAATTGCTGAGTGTAAATGTCAAAAACATTTAAAAATAAAGGGTTTTCATTCTTCTCCTAAACCAAAATGGTACAACTGTATAACTATAGTGGCAACCAGTATTACCTTATGTTAAAAAGGGCATTTTATGAGAGGATATCGTATGTGAAGACCATGTGTATGCATCAACTTTGTCCACAGCTTCAGTTTATATTCCATATAGTATATTACCAAAATAATGAACCCCATGCACTCAATTTAACACCTTTGACACCTTTTACTTCCTTGGCATTTTTCAGGTTGGAAATCTTTTTATAGAGCTCCCTTCCCTTAAATTGCACAAAGTTGACAATCACATGTCAATGAACCCAAGACTTTCTGCCAGAGGCAGAGAGCAAGGGCAGCAGCAAACTGTATTTCAGAGTACACCGCTTCCCATTAGTCCAGGGATTGGCAAAATTGTCAAGGGAGTGAGAAACAGCAATCAAATATATGAACCTGTCTCCAAATCTTTACTGTTTTTCAGATTTCCCTCTCTTAACTCCAACTTCTCCTCCTCCCACAGCTTTCACAATAAAAAGGGCAAACCTCAGAATAATCTGATAAATAGTTACGTATTTGTGGATTCAGTCTCATCTGAGTGAGAAGTCCCTACAGCACGCGGGTCTAAAAATATAACTCCACAGAATTATACAACCTGAAGAAAATTCACAGAACTTAAAAAGCAATCCAAATTGAAGACTCTTCATACTTTTTAAATTTCTGAATTAGTTGATCTGAAATACAATTAACATTTCGTAAATATTTATTTTTATTTTATCCAAACCAGTTGAGCATCCCTAATTTACACCACAGAAGATGAAGCTGATGGGGAAAGGACAGCTGGGTTGATTATTTTGCTTCATTCATAATGCAGTTTTCTTTCCCTCCTGACGTGTGAAACATCTCAGTGATTCTCCCTCCCTCAGTCTAAAAGTACCAATAAAATATCTTCCTCCTGACTGACCAAATAGTTAATTTTAAATTAAACAGCTGTGTCCAGGCACAATGCACATATATCTCTATTGCATAGCAAATGGCTTGTAACTGGAATTACCAATGTCTGGGTTTTTGACCTCCAAACAGTTAATCAACATTTGTCTTAAGTAAGTAATATGAGACTGATAGCACTAGTGATAATGCAAAAAAGGTTTGGCAGTTTGAGTGCAGTTCTCAGTCGGCAAGGATGGCAATAGTGACCACTGTGTAAAAGAGCTGGAACTTTACTGGAGGTTACAGCAGAGAGGAGATCTTGTCAGGTGTGGAGCAGCTGAGTGTGTGCTTCACTTTCATGCTGGATAATAAGCCATTTGGGATGCAAGAATCATTGCTTTCCTGGATCAGTAATTGCAGGGAAACCTTTTAAAAAAGAAAGTTAAAAAACTATTCAGTAAGTCAGGCAGAACAGGACTTTGAATATGGGATCCACTCCACGGTGATAAAACAACACTGAAAATGATGGATCCACAGTATGTTGCTCAGGCAAATAACAGGGACAGAAATCTTGGGCTCAGAGGGAAGTAGCTTCCTGAAGTCCTTCAGTTCCCTTGGTGCAAGGGAGAAAGAAACGCCTCTGAAGGCTTCATGTCCTTGGTTGAGGCATCTAAGTAAGTCAGTCCAGCTATCCTTTTGGAGGCCTTCAGTCACTTCTTCACATGCGCGTAAGAAAGGACTGGAAGAGACTGCGTCACCAGACTGGAAAATACTAGGTGCAAGTTAGATACCTGAGGTGGATAGGCTGGTTCCTAGCCCATTTTTCCTCCCTGCTAGCCTGTTGTATTCAGTCCTGCAATTATTTTCTGTTAACTGCTCAAGAAGCCAGTGGATCAAGTATGTCATCCACCTTTCTTCTTGCCACTCGTAAGTTAAGTTTACCTTTAATTCACCTGTGTGTAGTGTAAGGTAGTTTCACAATGACTGGCCGCTAAACAGTGCTTAATTCAGCCATGCAGATCTGCAGATCACAAGAACAATGAATCACCGTTTATGTAAACCAGAAAATCTAGCTCTGTGCTAAGCATAATTCAATCTTTCTATAAAAAGGATTGTCCACAAATAGCCTCTCCCCTCTAAAATGCTTCTACTTGGTTGGATTTGTCCAAGGACTGGTTCTTTCCTTTCATTTTTTGAAAGTTCAATGATGAGAGAAAGGTCAAAAGTGCTAGCAGTAGTCCAAATGATGAGAAAAGCTCTGTTGTGTTTCCCTCCCCACCCCCCTTCATTTGTATGCATCTCTTTTTCAAACAATTCTCCAAAACAATGTACTTCTCTGAAAGGAGTTATAGGAACATGCTTATGCATTTGGTCACTCTCTGATCTCATTTCTGTGTTTTGAAAGTCTTACTTTAGGGTTAATTTAAACCAATTTCAAGCAGCAGTGCATTCTTTTGTGAAAGAATGAGTGGCATGTGCCTTTACATTCAAAATCTGATTTCTCTTTTATTGGCAGATCAGTTAGCAAAGGGATGGCCTTAAGAATGTAGGGTGCGTAAGTTTTTCAAGTAAAGTTTTAAAGTCACTGCTGGATTTTGTGACTACCTTAAATTGAGTAATTTGTATTTGACAAATGCTGTATTTGCCTCCAAAGACCTTCCTTCCTTCCTTCCTTCCTTCCTTCCTTCCTTCCTTCCTCTCCTGTAATTGATAAGCCATGCCAAAATTCAAATTCCTTGCACTTCAGGCCAAAACATCCATTTTAATATTTTTTTTTTTTTCTGTGCAATGCAGTTGAGTCTTGCTTTCAATAAAAATGAATCACAGAATCACAAGATGGTTGAGGCAGGAAGGCACTTCTGCAGATCATCAAGTCCTAGCTCTGGTCAAAGTGGGGTCAGCTAGAGCAGGTTGTTCAGGGCTTTGACCAGTTGGGTTTTGAATATCTCCAAGGATGCAGACTCCACAATCTCTCTGGAAACTCTTCCAGTGTTTGACCACCCTCACAGTAAATAAGAGTTCGGGGTTTTTTTATCTTTAAATGGAACATCCTGTGCTTCAGTTTGTACCCATTGCCTTCTGTTCTCTCAGTGGGCATCACTGAAAAGAACCTGGCTCCATCTTTACTCTCCCCATCAAGTATTTTTACACATAGATAAGATCTCTCTGAGTCTTCTCCTTTCCAGGCAGTCCCAGCTCTCTCAGCCTCTCCTCATATTAGAGATGCTCCAATCCCTTAACTGTCTTTGTGGCCCTTCACTCTACTCACTCCAGTATGTCCATGTCTCTCCTGTACTGGGGATTCCAGAACTGAACCCAGCCCTCCAGATTTGTCTTGCCAGTGATGAGCAGAGGGGAAGGATCACCTCCCTCAACCTCCCAGCAATCTCTTTCTAATGCAGTCCAAAAGACTGTTAGCCTTGTTTGCCATGAGGGTCCATTCATGGCTCAGGTTGACTTGTTGCCCACCAGGACACTCAGGGACTTTTTTACAAAGCTTCTTTCCATCTGGTGGGTCCCCAGCCTATGCTGGTACATGAGGTTATTCCTCTCCAGGTGAAGGGCTTTGTTTTTCCCATTGTTGAACACCAGGAGATTCTGGTTGACCCATTTCTCCAGCCTCTCAAGGTCACTGTCAACATGAACTCAGGTCTATAATTTGCTTTTCAGGTAATTTTAATATATAATGAAGCAAGTTCATAAACTTAGATTAAAAAAACGATACATATTCATTATGAAGACCGAAACTTAATTTTTGTTTGATCTAGAGCTGGTTTTTAGAGAAGTATTCAAATGTAATTGTCATTTTCCAGTAATAAGTGAAAACAAACAAAACTCTTTTCTTGCTCCTAGGCTATAACCCTTGACATCTGTGTGGAAACTCCCATTTCATTTTTTGCTAAGAATATATCTAACTTTGACTTGCAGTCAGCAGAATTTAATGTTTTAGATTGAAAACTGTATTCTCACACTTGAATTTCCCATATGGAAACTCTAGTCTACGGTCAATTGTATTTTTCTTTAAGTCTCCTGAAAATTTAGTGAGTTCCCTGTAGCTGGCATGATAAGATGTATCACCTCACTCATTGCATCATTCTCAGGTGTCTCTGAGTTGTCTGTACATGCTCGCTTGAGCTGTTGAAAGTAGAACACAATACCATGTCCTGGTAGTAGTTACACTGGTACTAAAATTCATTAGTAATAGAGGTAGGGTTTGTTTGCCTAAGTGTAGGTGTCTAGTGAAAATTTAGATACGAGTGTATCTTGCCTAACTTCCAGCTGCCACTCCAAATGGGTCTTCGTCTCTGGTAGGTCCTTTGTCATATCTGTGTGACATGCTCGAGTGTTTTGGGTACTGAATAGCACTTCATATGGCACTAGACACCTGTTCAGGCAGCTGAGTTTTACCCACAGCATCCCTACACACAGTTAATCAGTTAATGCGTACATCCACTCTGTCATGTTAATCTCTTGATCATTACATTGCATGAGAAATGATATTCATCTAAATATTTATCTCTGCTTTTTTCCAGAGTCATTTCTTCCTAGGCTAGCAGCTGTTGTCCTACTTGTCCTACGGTCTTTTTCTTGGCTTTGGTTGTATACTTTGGTTGGTGCTGAAATTTCCACTTTACTGAGCAAATTAGAATACCCCCAAACCATGTTCTCATTATGGTTCCAATTTTCTCAGTCTTTGAATATCAGAAAGCTGTATAATAATATAAGAAAATTGTTTTTATGTTGTCTTCCAAAGGCTTGAAGGATCTCATTTTTAAAAACGTCCCTTTAAAGTGATTTATTCCTTATGATTATAGGTAGAGACATACCGATCAACCTTCTAATGAAAGGCATGCTTCTTTCATATCATTCAGTCTCCTAAATGATGTAGTGCAGTATAACATTTCAGATGCCTTACAGAAATCTAAATATATCAACACCTTGTGTAATCTCAGTCTGTTTCATTTTCTGTTCTGCAGTTAGAAGAATTACAGAGTTCCCTGTTTACTGTATATTTTGTCCTTTGGCTTCGATTTTGTATGTACTTAAAGAAAGGTACATCAGCATTAGGACTGTCAGACTGAGGCAGTCATACAGATGCGAGAGATTTATTTAAATGAAAGGAAAAGTGGATTTTAACCTTGCTGATGCTAATGGGCCAGTACATCTTCATGAATCATAAAAGAACAAAGTGCCCTCGTCTATACGAACATTTAGCTAAAGTCTAGCAGGATGGCACCCTGAAGGTAGCTTGAGGACAAGGAGAAAAGGGTGACTGAAGGAGAAAGAGCAGCTAAATGCAGTTCAAGCTGCACCATCCCACTGTTTACTGTCCCAGCATGGGAAATTGAAGACAATTCAGAAATCATATGAACCTCCAGAAAGGATACCTGTGTTTGAGATCAATCTCAAGATTCCTGGGAGGAGGAGGAGGGGGAGGACTGTCTCTTTCTGCTTAGCAAGGCTAACTTGTGGTTCCTGTGGGCTCAACAGAAAGTGCAGAATAGCTTTGAGCTGAGGGAGTATTTGTCCATCTGTCCCTGGTGTGTTCTCTGCGGGATGATGGGGACACGTCAGTGGAAGGGAACTCAGGAATATTGTCAAGTGGGACTTTCTGCTCCATTCATGTGGGAAATGGCTCATCACTGCTCGATTCACACACCACCCCCCCAATATTTCTTTTGTACCAAGGATTTAACATTAAGCTCTTAAATTTATTTTAATATTGTTACATCATCATCAATACTCCTCAAAGGTATCGTTTCCTTGTGCATGAAATTCCCAAACTATGAAAAAAACCCCAAAGAAAATCCAAAACAAGCAAAAAAAAGACCCCAAACTCCAAAACCATTACAAGCAGAAACAATATATGTTTTATTGAAAATATTCACTGCAGGCCTCATTTTCAAAAGTGTTGTAATGGTTGGTTATCTTTGCATAACTAAAACCTCCCATCGAGATGCCCTAAAACTGATGAGAAATAAAAATCATTCCATTAAATCTGTAAGTACATTAATTCTATCCTAAATTTTATGGTGAAATTCTGACAGTAAAATAAAGTGTAAAGGTAATTTTACATTCAAATATATGCCCATTTTTTTACATATATCCATTCAAATGTATTAATTTCTATATACTTAAGATGGAACATTTTACTGCATTTCTCCCACTCATTTAAGTTATTCAGTAATGGAACAAGGGTGTTATTTTACCCTATTATCTGGGTACAAATATCTGGTGGGAGTGGGGAAAGGATCCAGATAACTTAAGGTACAGTAGTGTTGGATGAGGGAAGCACGAAGAGAGAAGATGCACAACCCCTCCAACAGCATCCAGCTGTTCTTTTCCTCTCAGTGTTAAAATTGCAGTAGTTCTTACAGCCAGCTTATTAATTTAAAAATGTTTCCAGAATATCTTGTTCAGCTAAGTAGGTTTTTTTCTTTAGTCCTACTGTACAATCAACCTGCATGAGTAACTGTCTAAGAATGTTTACAGGACATTTAATCAGCAGGAGATACTTACATTTACGGAGGTAATAGGAAATCCCCTGTGGCTTTGTACCTGATTTAGTCATCTTTAAAGCTTAGTATATTTACTGTTGCAGCTGGGAACTGGTGCTGTCAAAAGATTCTCAGGGTAGAAAGAAAATTCAGCACCTCATCTGCCTAAAGTGAAATTTCCCAGGTTTCAGGAAGGTCTAACTGTTCTGCTAGATCAGGGAATGACGGTCCTTGTGCCTTGAAGATTTTAAGTAGAAATTCATCCCTGAAAAAATAAAAAAGACCCCAGAAAACTTGAAGATTTTTCTTTATGGATGGAGAGTAATGAAAGAGTGGTTTTTAATACTGAAGTATTAAATATGGAGCCTACATTCTCAACACACAGAGAGAGAAATCCCCGCAAAACTTAAGAAACAAACATCAACATTGAAAAAAGATTGGAAAGACTCCTTCGTTATGTCCTTCAAATCGTACCAGATCTGAACTGGCATGGCCAGCTGCCACCCATCAGTACCACATCCTGTGTTCAGTCTCTGGCTTTTCTGTCTCATATTCTGAAATTCCACTTATTTTATCCTGACAGAGATGACAAATGTGTACCTGAAAACATTAATCAAATTGAAAAAAAATTGATATTCTCTGAGATTAGCCAACATATTTTGCCTACTCATTTTCTTCCAGCTCATGTTGGAATTAATTCCTTTTAGGAGAAAATGGGAGCTAAAATGTTGTTCTCAATTTTTGATTAAAATGTGAGATATTATATAAGGTTTTGTACGAAATTAAGGTAAGAAAGGTGCTGTAGCATTACATAATGCCACAGGAACTGATGCAATGCAACAAAGAAGTCTGAACCATATTATTCCTGACATTTAAGCAGATTTTGTCTTATTGTTCTTTTAATTTTTGCACTACTAAGCCCAGATTCTTTGGACTGAGTATTTCCCTTGATGCTCTGGGGCAGCGCGGTAGCTTTCATTGCTATTTTTGCTTGCAGGCAGATTCCATCTCTGGTGATACACCACATTTTGTTTGACAGAATGAAGAAGAGACCAGATTGCTTGGTAAAACTAAGAAATGGAGAAAATTGAGATTGTAGTACCTATTTTACCAACTTTAAAAAAATCAGCAAAGTACTTAAGCACATGCACAAGGACTATTGGTGTCACTGGTACTTCTGAGAAACTTAATGGTAAACACTTGCTTAAGTCTCTGCTAGATAAAACCTCCTGTACTATCAATAGTGGCAAAAGGGGGAACAGGGAGCAGGTGAAGAAACAACATAGTGAAGCTGTTCACAATCTAAAGCACAAATTGCAGGATCATCTAGGGGGAAAAAGGCCATGTAGTATTTTCCATATCCAAAGCCAGACTGCATCACTAAAAGCAGATCTATCTGTACAGTTCTGCTGCCTTGATCTTATGTCTGAGAAAAGACATATTCATGACTAAGAACCACAAAATGGAGGACCAAGAAAAATAAAAGCTGATCCTCATTAAACAGATACAGGGCTCAGTTCCCGAATGTATCTTAACTAAGTTTCAGTTCATCATGCAAAAAACAAATGGGAAGAAGATACTTTGAAAAAGTCAGCCAAAGAAGCAACTTATCAGAAAACAAACTCTGACATATGGCATCTCCATTTCCAAAGAGGACTAGAAAGTTATCCATTACAAATTAACTCCCTCACGGATGTCTCAAAGGGAACAGCTATAATGATCATGATACTCAAAAATAATTAATTCTTTTCGCAAGCTCCTGGCTTCTGGATCTAAACCTCCTTTCACATGTCCTGGCCCTGAGGTCAGCTTCTAACCAAGTTCTGGATGAAATTCAGAACATTTTAATGGCTGGTTTGAATTATGCCAGTGTAGAGGACGGGATTGTTTGACGTAACTTTACATCTACAGTGTAGATAACATTCTTGTAGATTAGTTAAGCTCTATGCACCCTGAGACCCAAATGGCTTATCTATCCCACACTAGTTGCTATATTGTACATACCTGGTTTTTTTTCATGAAGACTTACATTTCGTGGTCATAGTCCTAGACTACAGACATGTACCTCACAAAAGCTGCTACTGTGAGCACAAGCTGGTGTTCCGCTCCTTGGGACTGGTCCCTGTGCAGCATTGGCAGGACCATGCCACCCTGGTTACCTGTCTTCAGCTGCAGGGCTTCCTAACGTTGTGTCAGCTTGGGCAGGAGATGCTCAGGTCTGTCTGCAAAACAGCCTGTACATGCTCTCCCTGACCCTAGAAAGGCTGCCCCACGCTGAGCCATGGTACAAACTGCAGCACAGAGTCACGGATGTTCCTTACTTACACAGGGGAAGCAATTAGGGATAAGACTATTACTTCTCCTTTGAAGAGGTGAATGATATTCCTTATAAAGCACATACAGCCCTGTTTAATGTGATGCACAGAAAGAGTGGAGCAGAGCACGGACAGGGAACACTAAAAGTCACCCTACAGCCAGCTTTTCATTATGCGATGCTGCAGTGCTTGTGCCGTAAGGGTGACTGAGCAATCTCCTAGATGAAAATCAGCTGTGAAGAACAAAATGTCAGCATGATCTTCTGATGGTTGGTTTTCAGTGCTCCCTCTGTTCGTATCTCTGCCCTTATAAATATTCTACGCTTAACTGGTGTATTATTGGGCTTATTTTTAGAGGTGAACACGAGGCTAGGGAGGCAGGGAAGGAGTTAGCTGCTGTGCTGCTACTGTGGTTGGTTGCAGGTTTCCTAGCCAAGGGTTTTCTTGCATGGATTTAACTGATGTGATAAGACACACCTGTCAAACCTTTGAAAGGTGACTGGTGACTTTGTGCACTGCCCTGGGAAGGCAGCAATTTAGAGTGATAAGCTCTGAGAAACAAAATTCTTTCAAGGTCTCCAACTGTGAATGCAAAAAGGCTGAGGTACTCATCTGAATCACTTTAAAAATAAATATACATAATATTAGAGCTATGATTTAATCATAATATGGCTGATTTCTAGGCACTACACAGATTTGCTTACCACTGAACTGCTGTTTTCTCTTTCCAGGATGTACCTCTGTAAAATGAGAGTGTTATCTGACTTCCTTAAATCAGTTTGTACTATATTATCTTGCCTGAATGCACTGAGAACCATACTGTGCAAACTCTTAGGGTATACAATAACATCAGACACAAGATCCCAGAGCAAATAGCTTGCAAAGAATGGCTGAAACCAAGTGGATTCTGCTGACCTAGAATTATGAATGTCGAGATAGATAGATGCCTTTTTCTGGGGTTAAGATTGGGATGGAAAAGGACAAGACCAAAGCAGGTTCTGGATGTCCTATGGACACGTTCCTATGATCTACCTGACAGTATCGCCGGGGGCAGCAAATGCATCAACTGGATGCCTGCTCATACTAAAGTTTCTTCAATCAGATGTTTCACAGGTAATTTTCAGGAAAAGATCAAGCCTAGATGTTTGGAGTCAGAAATACTTTTTTTTGCTTCCCTCATAATATTGATAATAGAATTAAGTTTCTAGTTCAGTATCCCAGCATTTGCTGGAATACTCTGTGAGCAAGTGCCTAGCGGCTTTTAGGGGAGCTGTGATCCAGCGATCCCTTCCCAATGCCCTGGAACCACGTGGTCCTTTCCTGCTCCCCTTCACCCCCCATACATCCAGATGTGCCATGGGCATATGCACAGTTCTCCCTGTGAAGGTGTCAGAAGCAGAATGTGGCCCTTCCCATCCGCCTGCACGAGGGAATGAAGGAGGGATCTAGTCTGAAATTTTCAGAGACTGTTGATTTATTTGGTGGTTTGGGGGTGGGGGGTGGGTGTTGTTTCGTTGTGGTTTTGTTTGTTTGTTTGTTTTTTAAGAGGCCAAATGATAAAAATCTGATGTGTTTTGCTGAAAAGTCAACTCTGGAAAAAGGTTAGACACACCTTTTGAAGACATTTTTCCTTTTTGTTTGTATTAAAGTAACACTATTGTTAAACGTATGCCGATTGTAAAGAATGGAGCAGTACATGCAGTGTGTTTGCCTTATCTTAGCATCTGTTGGACGTTAGATGTGATTCATGTCTTCTCCGGGCCAGAATAGTGAAAGTCAGCATGCTGACCAGAGTATGTTCATACCTGTCTAGACATGCCTACCTGAAGACTGGCAAGATATGGTGCTGTCTTGGAGATAACAGTGACAGTCAACAACTGGACATTAACTTTTTAAAGACTGGCAGCCAAGGGGCATAGAGCACGTGCAAACGCTGTGACTGGATTTCCAAACCAAGGACCGAGGTCTCTGGACACTTGACTAGGAAGGTGATTGCCTGGTATGGAGAGTGAAAGAATCCTGGGGGTGGTGGGCCCGAGAATTGAGTAACGCTGCCAGCAGGGGCGTGTGTGCATATTTTTTTTTCTTCATTTAAAGCTGAAGGGACTTTCGATAACTAATACCTTGTTTTTAAAGGTTATTGCAGACCTGACTTGCGCCCTGGCTGCATAAGATGTCAGCTGCTGAAAGAGTCCCTGTGAAACCTGAAGGAGGCCACAGTAGGAGCCTTGTTTAGGAGAGGAGTCGGGGTTGAGCAATAAATAGGCACGTCCTGGGTAAAAGCCAGAGGTGATTTTGCTCCTTGAATCTGGTGCCAAACTGAAATATTTTGTTTTCACTTCTCAAAATGACGTCTCTGTCAGCCCTCAAATAATTGTAAAAGTTAGAGGGAGTTTCTAGAAGCTTTATTTCCATTCTGGAGTGCAAGAAACTTTGAAATAATGGGAATGAATCAATTCCACCCCATCCTTCACCACTGAAAGCATCGTTCTGCATGGGCACCTTGGGTGACCATCTTTCGCTTTGTGAAAGAGTGGCTCATGGTAATGGCCTTGAGGAGGCTTGTGGACTAGAAAAGATACGATCTGTTAATCACTGTTGCCTAGTTCCGTTCTTGTGCCATGTTAGATCCAAACAGTGAGTTGTCAGAAGGGTAAGAATCAATTTTAAGCAGTAAAATACATCAAACTGTGTAGTCTGATAAATTGTTCCAATACAGATGAATGCCTTTTTTTTTTTTTAAGCAGCTGTCAAGTGCACAGCAAGCAAGATAAATCTTCCCATTGTCTGTATGTTTTGATCAGCACACCTGCAAGACTGCTACTACATTTTTGTACTTGCATGATATTTTGCAGCCAGGTCACAGCAATATTTTTAAATAGAAAACAATAATCCAAAATACATGATAATCACAGAAAATTTAGTATATTTTAAAAATAAAAATGACATTTTTTTCTTATTTTGTTTCACTCACTTTTTGAAGAGTGAAAAGGGAGAATAAATCTTATGTTTGTATTACAAACTTCTTTACCTACTCCTAACAGCAGGCATGCACTCCTCTGTGAGCTTTATGTAGCTTTTCATTTTTTCTTGTTAGGAAAATCTTTACTAAGCAGGAGCATGTAGGAGCTGGCTGGAACAAACTGGTCAGGCAATGGCAGTAAAAAGAAATTTCAAGATGGATGTTTGCTGAGTAAAACTGCTCAAGACACAGGAAAGAAGAAAAGACACTTAAAGTCATAGTTATTTTCTGCCATTGGAGGCTGCTTCCAGCTCTGACTGTTTGCAACGTGCATGGCTATACGCACAAGCAAGAGGAATTGCACCTCAACCTTACTAAGTGTATGTTAGGCATCAAGTCAAAGTTAGTTTCTAGGCTCCCTCTACAGTCAATGGAGAAAAACAGTTACTTCGGGAGGGCAGGTTCCCCTGCTTTCCTCAGACATGTATTTCAGAGACTTCAAGGTGACTTGGTACGGATTTGTGAACAAGGAAGCGAATGGTTTGCATACTTGAGCACCTTAACTGTAAAGGAAATTACCATCCCTGCTTATGCTTTTTCCATTCATTGCTTAACAATTATCCATGTTTATTGAATAAAAAAAAAAACCCTAAATATTTTTAGATATCTTTGAAGATGCCTTCTATTGTCTATGACAAGATGAGACCTTTGGCCAGTTTTGGCAATGTAATATTTTTAAGTAAGGTAGAATTTCTTCTTATACATTAATTCTAAGGTTTAATAAAGATTCATTTATAGTTTCAGTTAAAGGCATTTAAATGCCTTCATTTAAAGGCATTGAATTAAGCTAAGTTCCTCCTCATCCACTACCTCAACAGGAGATCTGTCATTTGAGAATTTGTTATCATCAGTTGTCATTAGCATGGGGCAACTTACGTCCTTTATGGTACTATCTTCTCCACTGCACTAACCGTCATATATGGAGAATATTCTAGGCTTCCGTAAGTTTCATTTATCATTAGCCTCTGCTGATTTAGCAAGTCTGGTTCAGTCACTTTCTTAAGCCGTTCCTGGCTGTGACCTCATCTCTGTTGAATGATGAGGTTTCTTTCTGTTTTTCTTTTTTGTTTAATTATTTTTTTCAAAAGGGACACTGCTGAAATCCTTCTTTCCTCTTGTTAAGGAGTATGTTGTAGAAGGAGATCTTCAAGGAGATCTGAGTGCTATATTCATACAATAGACAAGAACAAGTTGTTCCAGCGACAAATACAAAAGATGAACGTTAGGATAACCTTTGTGATAAAGACTCTGTGTGAATTTAAATAAGAACTAAAAAAGAGAGAGGTCAGACAAAAGGCAATGAGATAAATTTTCTCATGTCAAAACATACAAAATTGATTCTCCTTCGGAGATCTAAATTAACATGGATATTGCAAATGCAGTAACCAACTGCAAAAAGGGAGAGGGAGAAAGAGGCTGTTTCTGCCCTCTAAAATGAATACAGTCAAAGTCAAGGTGTGAACAGCTGTAAGTAGCTCCCAAGTTAGTATTCACTGCTCCTAACTTCAAATGCTAAGCTCTGCCAGCAGACACTGATAAACACTAACAGAAAACTGGCCTTATTAACAGTTACGGACAATCTCAAAATCCAAGTTAGTAATAGTTACAGAGCTCCAGATTTTGTCTCTGACAACTAGCAGAGAATTAGAGCTCTTGCAGCACACTTTTCTTAGCACTACATACCGAACAAAAGTTAATAAGTAATTGTGAAACAGAGCTTTGTTTTCACAGGGTGCAGTGATTAATGCTTCATTGCATTGTCCCTCCACAGCCACTGTTTTAATTAAAAATGTCATGCTACAGTGGCACTTGAAAACACACAGGTTTTAAGCTACTCTGGTTTGTTCCATACTCATTAACTCAAATGAACAATAAACCCCCTCCATTATCAGGCTGGAAGGACTGACATATTTCTGTATTCGGCTTTGAAAAGGTAATTTTTCTTGACATTGTGAACACTAGATCCCAGCTTCATTGTTGGTGCCAAATCTTCTGACAGAGCAAAGGTGGGAGTTGAGCTCATACATCAAGGACACTACAGTTTCTTCATAAGATCCCCAAATTGTAAAATACCCAAGAAAGCAGTAACTATTTTTCTTCTCCCATTTAAGTTTTGGGTTTAGCTCAGAGAAGATATAAATGTCGAAACACTAAGTTCTTTAAAAATGGTGGAGAGGAGAGTAAAAATTAAAGACAGAATTTTGTTTGAAAGGCTGCATAAGCTAGGAATAACTATCTCAGGAATAATTTGAGGATCACAATGAAATCCATATAGAAAATGCATTGTATTAATAAATAAAGACAAAGGATGAAGTACCATAAAAAACTCTTAGGAGCAATTGGGAATATGGAAACCACACTGATATTTCAAGTGCCCGTGTGAAAACTCTATGATGCCTATTAGAAAGGAGCTTGAATTTTACTCAATACCACCAGCAGCCATGCTCAGCTTTTACACCACTATGCACACATTGTTCTGAAAGTGTAATAAAATGGGTGGCAAGCTCTACAGCTGCCCTACACATCCAGGCAGGCAGGCTTGCTCTTCTACTCTTCCACACGCATTCCCACAGGGTTGTCTTGCTCTGGAGTCAGGACAAAAAACCCGTTGGGGGAAACCTGAAGTAAGACCACAGCAGTCCTCAGATCAAAACCTAGCCAGGCTCCTCAGGCTGCCAGGATGAGCTGAGAACCCTAAGCTGCTTTAATGATTGAGCACATTATTTTCTGGAAAGGTGACTGGTGCCAGTGCTGTTTACAGCTCAGCTTTTTCAGGGGCATTAAAACAACACGAGCAATCTGTGTATAAGGTTATAAAAACAGTAAGCTCTTCACGCCTGCAACAGGAATGCTACAGTGGCATCAACACATAAATAGATAATATATAACTCTCCCCTTCCCAAAAGCTAATAGGGGTGCTTTGGATGCTTTGTTCTGCTGCTGAATATTTTTCCACACTTTTCCCTTGTCTTCTCACACCTCTAAGGTGAAAAAGTTTTCCGTGGCCAAAGCAGCTCTCTCCACACCACCAAGATGTCTCTATTCAGGCATTTGAATAAATAATGCTATCCCTTGCCTGGCTGAAGAACAGCACAGCACTGCAGGCAGAGTGCAAATTGCATATTTACTGAGAACTTCCATAATAGTGCAGTTTTCTAATAAATTAGGTATGCATAAGCTTTACTTATGCAGATTCCCCCAGATCCCTTCATCTACTCTCTGTCTCCTTGACCAACTGGAGAAAAATCTGGTAAAAGCTATTTTGAAACAGCTGCTCTGAAGGAGCTATATTTGATTCTCTTCTGAATCCCCAGCCCCCTCTTCCCACAGATCCCCTGGCATAGCCCAGGTGGGTTATGGCCCCATTACTTTGTCCATGCCCCAGGTTGGGCAGAACACTTCCACTCAGGACCAGCTCTAGCACAGGGCTGGTGTGTTCCCTCAACCTAGAGTTTCCTAGCCTGGAGACTGCAGCAGGGACCCCAGCTGGTGGGTCTGCCCCATGGTTCCTCTTGTTGCACCAACACCACTGCTTGTGGGACTGGTCTGCGAAACCGTGTCGGTGAACTGGTCTGCATGTATGTGTTTCTAGTCAACCCAGATGTCATCAAATGGTCCTCAGAAGGCCCCCTTAAAAAGTGACATGAGTACAGCTCAGGGGGCTGCCTGGAGAAGGGTTGGACAGTGAGGGGTGAGATGGGCTGGGGGAAGAGCTGCTTGAACTAGCCGAGCTACTGAGGTGTGTCAGGAAACCATAGTCCCGATGGTGAAGAGGCTGCCTTGCTGCCAGCTGTCCCGGCTGCCACAGCTTTGGCTCTTCTAGCCCAGAAGTGGCTACTTTGCCATTTGCAAATGCCTGTTGCCTTTCTGCCTGTGGAAACATCCAATTTGTGTGTATGCCGACATCGGCTGAATGCAAATATATGTGCATTAACTTTCCAAATTCCATTCCTACCATCACTTACATGGGCATAATTTTAGCTTTCTAAAAATGTGTTTCATTTAGATTCTTTGTCTGCTTTTAACATTAGTATTTTCAATATGAATCTCTGGTAAGGTCACCAGGTGCCCCAGTTTCATGAGTGTCCCGTTTTCACAATGACAGTCATAGAGATAGTAAGGTGCCCTAGTTTTTAAAACTGTTGGAGAGCCTTCTGCTGCCTTGGGTGCATAATTATTAAGCCTTTATGAAAGAGAAAAAGAGGATTGTCACAGGAAGGAGAGGCGTTTTAAAGTGACAGCAAAGTAAAATACTAATTTTGGTTTCCTGTTGAAAGTGCATCAAACTCCCTGATCATTTACTGTATGTTTTTCTGCCATGCCAGGTTGCTCATATTCATAAATATTTCAACTGAAATTCAGATTTAAATGAACTGTAATTTTATTCACTGTCAAGATGTGTAGTTACAGCTGTCAAGAAAGCTATCAGATTTTATTCTGCCTGATTTTTTTCCTAATGCTACTGTAGAAACTGAAACCAGCTCACTGATCCAATACTTTTGTTTTGCAACCAAAATCCTTTGCTAATATTTTTTTCAAATTAGTAGTTAATTACATACTAAGCCAAAGTATTGAGTTTTCTTCCCTAATTTCATCTAAAAGGTGAGTGAATCTGAAGTCGCAAGTGAATGGTGCCAAGGTTGATGGTGTCAGCCCCCATTTTCCATAGCTAGCTCCTGGCCTGACTGCTGAAAGTCCCACCTCCAGATGTGGGCTTCAATACCTTCCTGCCCACAGTCAAGCTCATAAAAATTAAAAACAAAAGGATGTCAAGAAGGAAACAGGCATTAAGAATACAAAAGGCTGAAAAAGGCTATCTGTTTTGGAAACAGCAGCAAGCTCTGTTTAGTAGTGGGTGGATTTAAATACCTTTTTAGGTGAGTAAGGTGCTTCTGTTCAAATGTCTTCATCAGAGCTATAAAGCAAAACATTTGAGCCAAGTGAGAAAGGTAACATCTAGCATTAAAAAATTCAAGTATCCTTGAAATTATATAAATTATATACAACAGCATACCTCATTCCTCTCTTTTCCCTTTTCTCAGTATTTTTTTAACACTTTCCCTGCCAGTCAAGGACAATAATTATTAGTTTTGTGGATTCTTCAGTGAATCCCTTAAGTCAGTTCTTTCAAATTGGTGTGCTTTCACTGTCTCCATGTATATTGAGGTAATAAAGCAAAATTCGGTCCCCTTCTGCCAAAGCTATGCTTTTGTATCACTCTTGATCAATTCAAAGCCCAACGGAGAAGCAAAATGGAATAAAATCTGCCTTTCCCTTTTTTTTTTAATTTTTATTAGAGAACACACTGATGGTGATGTGATCTCTTGCAATGCATAGTGTGCTATAATCCCATGCTTAAATAAAATTACATGGCACTAGTATGTTTCATTTGTGCGTCTTATTTCTTAATTTCAGCTCTCAACTGGACCTGCATGTCTGTTCTTCAGAGCCAAGCACTCTGAATGCTTTCTAAAGGGAGTTCGATTAGATCGTCACACTGCAAAACAGATACTTGTGCATGTCCAGGAGTCCTGCAAGCAGAGGATGAGCCCTATAAATGTGTTTCTTTAGATGTAAATGAAAAAAACACATCGCCCCATTGCTCTTGCCCTGAAAGGAAACAGTGGTGTGCTGCTAGTACCCATTATAGCACTTTCTGCACAGGCTGTTTCATGAAAACCTTTCATCCTCCTAAAGGGGGTGGGGAAACCGAATCTAAGAGATAAAGAGCCCACAATAACTGAACACAATTTAGCTCCCAAATGAGGCCTAACATGATTAAAATAATAAGCATCACACTGTGCTCAACAGCACTTCAACGAGTGTAACTAGGGTATAAAACATTAAACATGTCTCCAATGCAAAACATTTTAAATTAAAACTGCAACAGCAAGTCTGGGAGAGCATTACAGTCTGGGCTAGACTGCTGTCAGTGTCTAAATGTGCTGGTAAAGATGGGAAAGGTTTACTGACATGGCCAAGGACTGGCCAAAAATTCAGTCCAGGCTTCTCTCAGAGAAAGGAGAAGAGGCAAAACAGCATCATCATCATGGCATGGTATAAATCTGCAGGGTGTTTGCATCTTGAACATTTAATAGAGATCTTAGATCTCCATCTCAGAGGAGATAAAGCAGGAAAGAGCCAGTGAAAGCGACGAGAATGGCCAAAGGAGGGGAGTGGTTTCAAATGAGGAACGACTAAATAGACTAATGGGTCACTAAATGGGAAAAAGGAATAATTTAGGGAGACACAGCACAGGTAATATGCTGACTGATCTGAGCATCAACAGGGAATGGGTTTTCCCCATCTCTTTCAGTGAAAGAAGCAAGGGGGATCTAACGAAACTAGCAAGTGGCAGATTTAAAACAAGAAAAAGGAGATAGTTTTTCACACATTGCGTATGTTAGCCATGAATCTTACAACTGGATGTGGTGCAGTTAAAAGTTTGCATGAGGTCAAGAAGAAGTTGGACAAATCAAGGAGGCAAAAAATGCATTAGTGACTACCAAAGGCAAAGACCGTGTCCCTGCTCAGGAAGTCTCCAAGCCACAAGTTACGGAAGACTGGAAGAGTATTTTTAGGATGTATTTCTGAGTATGTTAATATTGCTAAATAGTTGCTATTGTTAAAATTTTATAGTGCTTTTATGTCACCAGCCCTCCTGGGCGCTGCTGGAGGACACAGGGCTGGCTAGACTTTTCTTGGCCGAATCCTTCTTATGATTTTATGTGGAATACATTGAAAATGGAACTAGAAAGATGTAAAAATGAAGTCCGTAGTTTAAAATATGGAGAAGATACACTAGGAGATCTTTTGTTATTGTTGTTTAAATTATATCCCACTGTGGCTCTTTGTGAAAATGATCTTTCACGGTTTCAATCATCCTGGGGGCAGGAAAAATATACAACTATTTTGCAGTCACTAAATGCTGTAAATAATTTTCCCTGGACAGCTAGCTCTCTGGAACATCTACTATTGCCTTTGACAATTCACTGGTCTCTTTGGGAAAAGAAATAATTTCTGAAATACTAAGCTTTGCCTGATAAAAGGGGGTCCCATGGTTTTCTATCATATGTCAATTTTAACTTCTCTGGCAAACTGAAAATCTGTTGATTAACAGCAAAATCATCCATAATACATGGAATGTATTGTGGTACATACCAAGAAATACTTGTTCTATAAAGTCATCATGAATAATACTATTTCATCAGATGAATTTGATCTCCCTGGTTACAGAAAAATAGTATGTGTCATGTGGAAAATGCAAATGTGGCCACTGTCGTCAGGTTATATTAGTGTGATATAATGGCGATAGGCTTTGCAGCCCACACACCAGACCTGTAATGACAAGCAATCTCCACCTATTTTCTGTTGTCATTTTGAAAATGGAGATATAAATTTTAAAGGTTGGAATGTTACCTGAACTTAAACAGAAATCTATTTTCTGTAGCAGAATTTATTCTTGTGATTTATGGAACAGATTCAGGCCTCTGGGCCTTTTAAAACACCTGAATATACTTCTTTACATTGCACTTCAAACTATGTAGCTGTATTGCCTGTAGCTACATAAGCTTTAGGTTGATTTTTATAAACTTTCTTGCTCTCTATAATAAGAATGGGCAGGTTAATAGTATTTGAAACAGTTCAAGTTACCGCATTTTTAAACTGAAATAATCTGTACCCGGTCACAACATAAGCTTTATACACTCAATAAATGAGACTAGTTCTGTATTTTCCTTGATGATTTTATTTTTTAATTTTTTTTTACTACTCTTATGATTAAAATTGCCTGGAAGCAAGAAATATATAACTCATTTATGCCCAGGTTAAAGAAAAATAATGTGAAAAAATAAATGGAACTTCTGGAGTTTCTTCTTGAGTTGCAAAGTGCGTTTTTCTTTTACTGTGCATACTTCAGAAAGACACATTTTCACCATCTGTATTAAGCATTTTTGAAGATGTGAGACATTCAGTACTTTTTCTTTTTATCATTAACTATACCAGTATAAAAAACCAAGTAGAGAAGATGATGAAGGGATATTATGATATCATCTCTATAGTAATTTTTCAGATTAGAGGTATTTGAGGTGATCCTGAAAGTTGCTGACTTCTGTAATCAATGTAAGCAGTTAGTTAAAGAGAATAATTTTCACTCTGTAAAAATATAGTTGAGAATAACTATCCAGAAAAGAAATTGCCCGAATTTCTGCTGAAGCATAAAAACCATAACCGTCTTCAAAAATTAAATCAACTTTTGCTTCGATGAATTGGAATTCATTGTTAATCTCAGCGGGATCTGGACTGCAAACATAACCTCTGTAAATCTAATACCAGACTTCTCAAAGACAAGGGTGTTTAGCATACTTGGTAATTTTTCTGACATGCACCTATTTGTCTGGTTTTGTTTGTCTTGCTCTTGATTGTTCTCATTCTTCTTGCTTGTGATTCTTCGATACATGTGGTCTGTACTTGACAACTGCTAGAAAACTATAATGTCTCACCTTTTAATGAAGTACAACATTTATAGAAAGAGATGGACAAAGTCACAAGGAAGAAGAAGAGTGTGTGGAGAGCAGACTGGCTGGTATGACTGTGCAACTGGCATAAACAAATCAAGGTGCCCTGGAGCAGACAACAGAGCCTTTGGAGCTCAGAAGATGAGTGGTGGCCTGCTGGATGGGGTACATGGGGCCCTGAGGGGACAATGAATGGAACTCAACAGGTCATTGGCCACCAGAGAGCAGAGGCAAAGGTTGCGTGGGAAGTCTGTACAGTCCACCATCTCCCATTGTTAAGAAAAGAATAAGAGTATTTTAGGGTCTTGTTCCAATGTATCACCAAAACATGAGTGTTTCCCCATGGCACCCTTCTGAAAAGTTGAGATGTCTGTCCCAGACTCCCCCGGCAGTTGTGCTCCTTCAAAGAGGATCCTTGGAGGTGTCTCACTTCTGCAGCGGAATCACAATCTTCATACTGTGGTGGTGGTTGGCAGATTTGCACACCAAGACTGCGCCTTAAAACCCCAAGCCAGAAGCACTGCTTGGGCTCTGTCCCCGTACAAAACTCTTAAAATTCATAACCTGGTGGAGTGAGCTCCAGACCCAGGGAAAAGCTATTTTAGAACTGCACATGCACCTAATATATTTTCAGGTTCACTAAAAAAAACACAAAAAATCTGCATTTTGTACAAAAAGATCCACGTTGCCCACTTGATGAAGCTGGGCTGGAAGAAATTGCCCTTTTAACAGGAGACATTCCTCTTGGGACATGCTGCCTCAATGTGATTCACCACAACTTCAGATGGGTTGCAAAGGCTCAGGGTCAGCTCTCCCAAGGGAGAACATCTTGGGTGGAAGGTGAGCAATCCTGTAAGAGATCTCCAAGACTCGACAACCCTGTGAGGGAAGTGTGACGTGAATTTTAACCTTACTGTTGGATTATGCAGAGGCAAATTTTCCTGTGTAATCTTTGAATTAAAACATGTAAGACAACATGACTCTTCATAGGCATCATTATCTAAAGAAAATTAGACTAAATTAAACAAAGAGGTATAAGGAAATAAAGATCAAAATAAGTTCTCACTTAAATGTATATTTATCTAGAGAGAGAAAGAAAGGTGGCTTTCACATATCTATAAAAAGCCTGTATGATCTCTATGTGCATGTGTATACAGATGTGTGTATATACATATATATACACATGCATATATATACATATATTCATGCATACATATATATATATATATATAAGAACCTATTTGTAGTTTTTTAGAACAGCCAACTCAATCTAAGTACATTGTCATAGTATCAGTTAAGGCCAGTCGACAATGGCCTTCACTTTGCCTGGAAGTTGAGAGATGCCTCTTGAACATTTGTGGCCTGTGATGGGCTGAGGCATTAGAAGCTCTGCGTGTTGCCAGCTTTCCTCTCAAGGCTGAAAGTGATTCTGGTGCTTATTAAGCAAGTTCTGTGCAGCAGTTACCACAGGAATGCCAGGTGGGATTCCTGTTTATCATTGCATGGCTCTCTCAAGACAGAGGGCTGAATTCCTCCTCTGTTATACAAGAGCTCAGCTTCATCATCTGTCCTTCTCAGTGGTAAAACCACCTGAATTACTGAGGAATACTACAGGTATACCAGATTGAAAGGTTTTTCCCCATTACATGGAGTTTTAGCAGATGATTTGAGTTACAGCCCACTGCAGTGAGATTTTCCAGATGTGCTATTCGTTTTGAGTAGGCAGCTGTCTGAATTTTGACATACCAGAATGTTTTCTGCCTTCTTTGATCAGGATACCCGGTATGGCCCTTTAGTTCGCCTATCAAACATTTGCCTGTTTGCCCAGTGGTTTCTGCACAAAACTCTAAAGGCTTCTTATCTATCCACCTGTCAACCCGCTTATCATATTTCTAAAGCCTGTGTCATTCCCATGGAGAATGGTTTTCAACATTAGGACTGAAAAACAAGAGAAGTGAAAGCAAATGGGTGGCAAGGCTGTCTTCCTGGTATGCCCCACGGAAAGCAGGAATGCGGTGTCTTATGGGAAGTACTATTAGGATGCTACAGTCAATGAAAGTACCTGGACAACAACAAAACTGGGGCCCATTCATTTTAGACACTTACTGTTCTTCATCACAGGCCTTGCTAATTATTGCTTTCAGCAGCAAAGCCACAGACATTTTGTAATAACATATATTTTTAACACTGCTTGTGGGAGATAGACATACCAAGCCTGCAATCTGCTAATGGAGTTTATATACTGGACTTCCTTTGTGACTTTATGCTGTAGCTCAGTGGAAGCACAAAGAGGTAGTTGCTAGTCTTTTATTCTACACCACCACCCCAC